>ML803284.1:248307-272472 GCA_009831015.1 Picea engelmannii
CAGAGCAGATCAACATCGGAGACAACTTGAGTTCGAAGTTGGGGATCTTGTTCTAGAACACTTGAGGAAGGAAAGGTTCCCAAGGGGAACATATAACAAGATCAAAATGAAAAAGATCGGGCCATGCAGAGTCCTTAGAAAATTTGGAGAAAATACTTATGAGATTGAGTTGCCAGATGGCATCGAAATATCTCTGATAATTAATGTTTCGGATTTATACCCATATAAGGTTGGAGAAGAAAAGACTGGAACTAAGGAACCGGTGATCTAGTTGCAGAGAAACCACAGATGGAGTGCATACTGGACAAGAGAGTGGGAAAGAAGACCAGGCGAAAGCAGTACTTCGAGTACCTGGTGAAATGGAAGAATCACCTAGTGGAGGACGCTAGCTGGGAGACTGAAGCAGTTATCCAAAAGCATGGATAGACCATGCAGGAGCTCATGGACAAGAGCCCATGAAACTTTTCAAGCCAAGGAGTATGATGCAGGAGCATCCACAACACATCAAGCGAGCCAACACATTGAGAGGAAACAGCTGGACAACGCCAACACACATTTTGAAATACTTGGGAGTTGTTGTGCCGCTCTTTATTGAAGTCATTCACAAAGAAGTGCACTTGTATTGTAAAGGGGACCTTGAGCCTTTAACCTCACGTCCTTAGTAGGTAGGAAGGCATTTACTTTAGTTAATGCAGGTAGATAGGATTTTAATTCCAGATTTGACAGTTTTAGTTTTCGAGAGGGAAAACAGATATAGACACCCTCCTTTGTACGTTGTAAAGGATCATTTAAAATTCATTCATTCAGTAGCAAGAAGAGGGAGAGAGGAGAGAAACTTGTATGCAGAACCCCATGTACAGATTTGAATTAATAGAAAAGAGTCTTTGATTCAATTTCATGGCTGGTGTTGTTTCTATATGTATGTTGTTTATGTGCTCATGAATGTTTGCTTTCTGTGATACATTTTCTTTGATATGCTATGTATGTGATTTCATGGTTGAATTGAAATATGTGAGAGTAAGAAATTAGCTTCAATTGTTTCTCTATTCTGAGCCAAGAGATTCCTGCATAGAGTGCAGTGGAATTTGTCTGCAAGGAGTGCGTGACTGCAGGATTCAAATAGAGATAACTTTTGTTCTAAGCTCTCAAAAGTGCAGATTTGGCACCAAAGCCATGCAAGGCGTGCACAGGCTATAAGAAGGCTCAGGGTTGCGATTCTAAGAAAAGGGAACTAGGACTGCTGTCGTAGGGGAACACGCAGAGTCGAGGAAGCTTCAACACTTAGTCGTGTTCGAAGATTTGTGTGCAAGAAGTGAGTGCAACAAGTCCTCATAAAGACTTGTGAAGCGAGGACAAGCTCCGAAGGAATAGGCCTACAAGTTCTCTAAGGGAGAATTGCAGGGGGTGCTGTGGAAAGCTCAAGAGAAGCTCCACAGGTCGGCGAGTGGTTGAACAAAGTTCCGTAGAGGGGGCGTATAGTTCATTTTGCAGAAAATATCAACGGAGGGATGGACGGTTAAAATCTCCTGGAGAGATTTCATGAAGACCCTAGGACCGTTAGATCTTGCAAAGTTGCAAGGAGTTTAAGGCGTGAACATTCAAAGGTTTGAAACCCAGTAGGAAGTGGAGCCATCGATCTGGAGTCACATAGACCGTCAGGTCACATGCGACATTGCATATCAGCATATCGCGAGTTGGAGCACCAAGTTGCTGGAATGGGAGTAGCGATATCGTGAAGAGCGATACTCCGATAAGCTCTGAGCCATCGATTGTGCGTGACGTGTGTCAGGAGATTCCAAGGAGTCGGGGTTCAGAGAATCAGGGTTTTCGACGACAGGGAACACTTGCATGCAGGATTTGTGATTAGCGATATTCCAATAGTGACGTGGCAGTGTGGGACCACGAGAACTAGTGGAGTACAGGTGGCATCAAATAGTGGATCGGGGAAAGCTAAATCTCGAGTCCAGGAACATCAGGGCTTGTAATCCCATGAGTTCCAAAATTCCGATAGAAGGATAAAGGGTGGAGAAGTCAAGTCCACACGTGTCTCGGAAAATTGGCCCATCGGGGTTCGAAGTTTGAAAATTCAATTTGTCGACGTCGTGAGTAGCGATTTCCCGACAGGGAGAAGCTCTAATAGCTGAAGGGGGTCAACGTTGAATCACATCGGACTTCGAGGAATCATGAGGTGAGAGACACATGACTATAGTATTCACGAAATTGCGAAATCCGATTTCCTGATTGTGAAGGGAGGTCAGAAGGGAGTTGTTGTGGGTGAATAATTCCCAACAGGGAATTAGAGGAGCATTGTCGCTCTTTGAGGCCAAGGTCAGAGAAGGTCCTGGTGGAAGCGGGGGCATGCGGGTGGCGCGTGCTGTGACATTTCCTCTTGACAGACTTTGGTAGATGTCAGACCCTTGGAGTCAATACACCTCCAGGTGTTCTTATGGGAGACTAAGGGCCTCTAAATAATAAGGCCCTTGCCTTATTGCACGCCCCTTATAATTATCGTGAGAGACTGTCACAATCTACCCTCATGGCATTGTGGGTCTTCTCAAACTAGGTAATCGTCAACCTACAGTTCGAGCCATGATGAGAGTGCTAGTAGGTTGTGGAAGGGTTGCTGCCACAACTCTCCCTCAATGTCTCTGGTTGTCATGCGTGACCCCTCTACTCCATTTGTGAGCCTGATCTGCAATCTATCATTAGCGTGCATCCATCATCAAATCATGTCAACAATAATAATCAATAATCATAACATCTAATCATATGTACATATGTCACATTAACAACAGTCAAACCCAACAGTCCACTCCCTAACTTGATCCAGAGTCCAAGGGGTTTCATCGATGCCTCTGCATCCTTGAGGTCCAAAGTCCTATGCACTAAGGAGAACCTAGTCAATAACACCTATCTACGTAATACAACCAAATAACATATCATCAAATCCATAATATCTCATAATCATAATCAAAACAACCAATAGATATAATAATCCGGATCACTTGCAAGCAAGTGTCCTCAAAGAATTAGTTCGCCTAGTGGGTGTAAGAGCGGGATGTTACATACACCCCTCTTGGTTTAAACTTCATCCCGAAGTTTCACAGTAAATAAGTGCCAAAATAAAGTGTATCACAGTATCATAAGCCTATATATAAAAAAAAAAATAGAAACTATTGATGCATATCATATGCGTCCTCCTAGATTGCCAAGTGCAGACTGTAGTTGTCCCATTGGACATTGACCTGATATATTGTTCAATGTCATAGTTGTCGAATGCGATGGTATAGGATGCAGATTGCCTCCATCGTGAGTGAACCCTCGTTATATACCGACAAGGAACCCATGTCAATAACATTTGTAGGATCACTAACATAATGTCTCAAAACAGATACATGAAAACATCGTGCATATGCCTCAAAGAATTAGGAAAGGCTAGTCGATAGGCCACTAGCCCCTTCTTTTCCACAATCTCAAAAGGTCCCATGAACCTAGGAGAAATTTTAGCACCATTTCCAAACATGATCGAACTCTTATGCAGTTTCACCTGCAAGAAGACTCGATCTCCAACTTCATAACTACGGTTGACATGGTGCACATCGACATAACTCTTCTGTCGATCATGTGCTTCTTCGATCCTTTGTATTATTGTTTGAATTTAATATTCCATTTATTGGATCATTTCTAGCCCCACCAAGACCCTATCCTCAAGCCAATCCCAACTCAAAGGCGTCTGACACGGTCGTCCGTAAAGGAACTCGTAAGGTGTCATCTTAATGGTGCTTTGATAACTATTGTTATATGCAAATTCTAACAATGGAAAGAATTCCTCCCAATACTTTTGTTGGTCCATCATGTACATGCGCAACATGTCCTCCAATATTTGGTTTGTTCGTTCAGTCTTCTCATCTGTCTCTAGGTGATATGAGGTACTAAAGTTAAGTTGGGCTCCTAAGGCCTCTTGGAAACTAGTCCAAAATCGTCCAGTAAACACCAATCCTTGATTAAATATAATCCTCTTAGGCACACCATGCAACCTCACAATATCACTGATGAAAACTCTAGCTATGTTAGGTGCCTGATATGTCATATGCACATGAATAAAATGACCACTCTTTGTCAAAGTGTCGACTACCACAAAAATCTAGTCGTGTCTCCTTATCGTTACTGGAAACCCAACAATGAAATCCATCTAAATGACCTCTCGTTTTGATTCTGGAATAACATGTGGATATAGTAATCCTACTAGATGTCTATGTTCATCCTTCACCTATTGAAATTCTAGACATCTTGCCACGTATTTGACTATGTCTACCTTCATTCCTTTCCAGAAGAATAAGGGTTTAAGGTCTGCCCTCATCCTCGTGACTCCTGGGAGAGCCATGTGCACTACTTTGAGAGCCTCATTTAGGATAAAATTCCTCAACATGTCATTGGGATGTATGTAAATTCAACTTTTAAATCTCAATAATCCGTCGTTGTCCATAGTAAATCCTTCAAATTTTGGTACCATTGTTGTGTTTTGTCTGATAAAATCCTTGACCTCTTTGTACCAGTCATAGTTGCACTGTAAAGTTTGAATCTTTTCACATAGATTTGTCTGAAGAGGCATCACTGAAAAAATGCGTGGTATCTGACTCAACACATCTGCAACTCTATTCAATGTTCCCTTTATGTAAGTAATCTCAAAATCATACTCGCTAAGCAATTCCGACCAACATTGTTGTCGCGCACTCAAGTCGCTTTGCATAAAGATGTGTTGTAGTCCACAGTGGTCTATTTTTAGTTCAAATTTTTTTCCAATAAGGTAATGTCTCCAAACTCTCAAGGCATATACAATGTCTAACAACTCCAAATCACATGTTTCATAGTTCTCTTCATGTCGTCTCAACTTTCTCGAGATGTAAACGATCACTCGATTGTCTTGCATCAAGACTCTGCCTAGGCCTTCCTTAGATGCATCAGTGCATACCAAGAAGTCCGCATCCATGTTAGGGAAATTTAGTATTGGTGTTGTCATCAACAACTCGTTGAGTCTCCGAACTGGCTCTGCGCATTTCTAGGTCCAAACAAACTTCTTGTTCTTCTTCTGCAATTCCGTAATTGGATTTTCTATCTTCGAAAAACCCTCGATGAACTGTCAATAGTATCCTACTAAACCCATGAAGTTATGCATTTATAAGACATTTGTCGACTCGGGCCATTCCATAATATCCTTAACCTTTGTTGGATCCACGACGGTACCTTCACTAGAGATGGCATGCCCTAAGTAGTGAATCTTCGATTGATAAAACAAGCATTTAGACAATTTCCCATTCAATTTGTTCTCTCGCAGACACTCTAGTACCAAGTTCAAGTTATCGTCATGCTCCCCCATCGTTCGAGAGTAAATCAAAATATCTTCAATGAATACCTGGACGAACTTTTCCAAGTATTCGTGGAACACCCCATTCATCAAACTCATAAATACCCCAAGGGTGTTCGTCAGTATAAACGGTAAAATAGTAAACTCGTAATGTCCAAACCTTGTCTTAAAGGAGGTCTTAGGGATGTCTTCCTCTTTTACCCATAATTGGTGATACCATGATCTCAAGTCGATCTTTGAAAACACCTTCGCACCTTTCATCTAATAAAACAGATCATCAATCCTTGGCAACAGATATTGATTCTTGATCGTTGGTTTGTTCAATTGACAATAGTCTATGTAGAGTCTCCATGACCCATCCTTCTTTCGTATGAATATAACAGGTGCACCCCACGGTGACACACTTGAATGTATATGTCTTAGGTCCAACAACTCCTTTAGTTTCATTTTCAACTCCTGTAACTCTAGGGTTGACATTCGATAAGGTGTTCTTTCTATCAGTTCAGTCCATGGTTTTAGGTCCATGGTAAATTCCAATTCCCTCTTTGAAGGCACCCCAGGTAACTCCTCAGGGAAGACGTCTGAAAAATCTCTTACCACCGGAAGGTGTTCTAGACCTTATGCTACTCCCTTATCATTTAATGCAAGGATCGCATAAATCTTACATCCCTTGCACATGCTCTACTGTAGCTGCAAGGAAGAGATGAACATCAGGGAAAATCCCTGGTTCCAACCTACAATCATGTGTCTTTGTCCCTCATCATCGACCAAGATCAATCATTTCATCTTACAGTTGAGTATCGCCTCATGTGATTCCAACCAGTCCATACCGATCATGATGTCATAAGATCCTAAGATCGTGATGTAGAGGTTGGTCGTAGTGAAAAACTCTCCCAAGTTAAGGCTACAACTCATAACCTTCCCACCAACCTTATATTTGGCTCCATAATCCATTTCGACAAAGCTAAACTCATCCTGTTTGACTTCCTTTACCTTAATTATTTTTAGCGCTGCACCAGAAATGGAATTCTCGGTAGCACCAGGATCTATCAAAATACTAAGGGTCTGGTTAGCAATGGTACCTAATGTCTCGAGCATAGTCGACGGGTGCTCTACCTGGAGGTTATTCACCACTGCATGAATCTGATGGGCCTTGCCCAATTCTCCCATGGTAGTGGGTTCAACTGATCCAGATGCTATAGTCCTCTCCATTTGGCAGTCATGCTTGTAATGTGGCTCCCCACATGTCCAACACCCTTTCTTCAGTCCAATACTTCTGGTACCCGAAGTAGAAGCTGATGGCCCATCGTCCTAGAACCCTAGTCTATTCTACTGAACATGCCTAAACTATTGTTGTTGTGGTTGACGTTGTTGTTGGTGCTATGGTCCTCAGTGAGGAGTTTGTTGTTGTCACGTTGATTGTCTATGTGTAGTGAAAGTGGATCCTCTCTGGAAGGCACAATATCCTAGTGAGTGTCAAGCTGGTGTCTGACATTGCTACGCACTAGATGACACATGCCCGACTGGTCTCGCTAGATTCCTACTCTAAAACCCACTGATAAGCTCATCCTCTTCTATGAGGGCCTTCTGGACAACATCATGCAAGGTCTGAGGCATTAGAATCCTAAACTTTGCATGAATGATGACATTAAGGTCAAAAAAGAACTTGTTGACCTTAAGTTTCTTGGTATTCAAGTGCAGAGCATACCAAAGAAATTCCATAAAATGAGGCATGTACACAAGCACCATACAACCACCCTGTTGCAAGGCATTGAACTAGTTGAGATGATGCTCAATGAATTCCTCTGATAGACACCTCTCTCAGAACCATTCCTTGAATAGTTCCCATGACACGTCTTTGACGACCATGTTCAATTTCAATAGGAGCATCTTCCACCATAAAAGAGTGCTCCCCTTTAGTTGAAAGACCGTCATGCGAACCTTTATGTTGGAGGTATATTCGCGAAGTGCAAAGCACATCACCATATTCTCCAACCATGAATCAGTGGTTGAGCCATCCGGGGCACCAAATAACTCATGAAATTTGACCTTCTCAAGTTTGTGATGAATACTACCAGTACCGACTAAAGCATGTGGTGGACCCTCAGGGGGTGTCGATGCCTTGGCCTCATCTCTATCCAAACGACTGATCAGTGCCTCAAACATCCATTGAAAATACCTTATCATCCCAACCACATCACCCACAACTATTTGTTCCTTCTTGACAACCCATTTGTCTCCCTAGGGGTTAGACCCCTTAGGCATGGATGCTACTGGGGGCATCATGCCTCCTCCCCTAACACCTTTTCATATTCCTCCATGGCCTCCTCTAACCATGATTACCTGCAAAAATACAAATCAATTTAATTAGCAAACTTATAATCAAAAATAAAATCAATGAAAGACGTAGTGATCCCATGTCACTGGTCGAACCCTCTTTGATACCTATGTAACAACCCCATTGTTATGACTACATGCGACACGATGCAAAAAATATATATTTTTTTAAGCAGGAAGGAAATCGACGACAATAGTTAAACAACACAACTTGACGACAAACACAATGCACGTAGATTAGACAATAGACAACAGCGACTCAACACACTAGCACATCGTGCAACTGTACGAAACATTCGATAATCAATATATAGATAAAAATGACTACCCTCCTGACACAAGCAAGACAACACCTACAAGCTAAAGGACAACATCAAGAACCTGACATAGTGTCTTCTACAACTAGTAAATAGAAACCTCTACAACGCACAAAACCAAATGCATTAAGGTGTTACAAAACCAAGTACCAACATTCGTTACAATGAACAATATCCCACATTAGGAAGCACAATTATCATTCACGTTTATCCATCAGGGAACACAATGATACCCTCATCAGGAATCATGCCGTCACAAGGTGATAAGCGTGACAGTCACCAAGGCACTACATAACATATCTAGACCAATATCCCAAGAAAAATCAAACGTGCTAGGACACTGAATTAACTGTGAAACATGAAGACTATACCCAAGCACCCACTCATCAAGTCAAAAATATGCAAGGGAAATATGACTACTATAACAATCATACATCATAATAACTTCCTGGCACAACAAATTCTATGCAAACATACATCAATCTGTACACATTAAAAATAATTATTATCAAAACAAATAGGTCATTGTAACTAATTTCCAATTCCAGATATCCGATAATTATTTTCCTAAGGATGAATTCACTATATTTTAAACTGAAACAAATATGAGACATGTCTTTTAAAACAATATAAAACATGTCTTTTAAAACTGAATTCACTATCCTTTAAATAGAAACAAAAATATCGTGGACCTTTAAACAATATAATTCTCTATCTAAAGGAACGCAGTTAAAGTTGTTATATATGTGATCTATATAATAAAATAAATGCTAAATCGTTGTCAATAATAAATGGTATCACAACTCATATGCTAATTAATCAACACGATTCAATTGCAAAAAAATCACAGTCATGCAATATTAAATTTCTATTCAAATGCAATCAAAACACAGTCATACAAATGCAATCAAACGTAGTCATACAAATGCAGTCATCAAAACGAAGTCATACAATTGCAATCAAAATGTAGTCATACAAATGTATGATATATGTAGTCTAAATAAAATTTATGATATCGCTATATCATAATTAAAATTGTGGAATCGCTATCAGATTATCAATTGTAATCATTTTTTATTAGATATTATAAAATTGTTGTCTATTAAATAATGACATCTAATATTGTTGAGAGAAATATGAGTTCATTGTGTTTTATTATATCGTTGTTTAAAATGATAACGCTGGGTAGTGTGATATCGTTGTGTCAAAGGATATCTTTGTGCAATATATATATATATATATCGTTGTCAGTTAAGTACATGATAATGCTGCACATTAAATACATGATGATGTTGTCTATCAACCATATAATACAACTGTCCATTAATACATAACGAAATCGTAGACTTATAAAAAATGCAGACATATCAATAATGAATTTCGTTGGTAAATATATCGTTGTGTACTAACATTCATAGATGAGATATCGCTATGTCAATGCCACGAAAATCATAATGTGAATGTTGTGTGACGTGCCGCAAATATCTTAGTGTGAATGCTGAGTAATGTGCCATGAAATTAGTGGTGTGAATGTTGGGTAATATTCCAAGAAAATCGTCGTGTAACCATTGTGTAAATGCATAGAAAATCATGGGGTAAGTGTTGTGTCACATGCCAAGAAAACCATCCAGAAATAATATCGATGTCAATCAAATTCACTGAGTAATTATATTAAAAAGGGAAAAATTTGAAACTTTACACAAATAACTCTTTGCCCAGGAAAGGAACTATGTAAATACATTTAAAAGTGAGAATAAAACTCTACAAGAATGGATCTCTGCCTAGCTAAATCGCTATAAAAAAAATAACGCAGAGTAACAACAATATCATTATACAAAAACGTAGAGCATAACATGCTATCCAAAAAAACACATATGTTTTACCATTTCAAACGTTAGGAATCATTATATAAAATATGGTCTATCTTATACAAAATTGTGGTCTAACATATAAATCGTTGTATAATGTAATAATGCAGTATATCAAACACCAATAAAAATCATTGTGTATTAACCATAAGGATCCAAAACTAAGGAAAAGTAAAATCCAACCCATAATGTTGTGTAAAAACTGGTGGAAGGTTGTGTAAAATGCCAAGCAAACATGGTGTGAAAGTTGTCTATAAAAAGAGAATTGCAGGGTAATTTTTTTTTGAGGAGGATGCAGAGATTTTCATAAAAGAAAATGCCGAGATCAGAGGTTAATCATTCAGAGACAAATCAATCAAAACATAGAGATAGTCATTCACAAGAAGGTGCAAAGACTAATCATTCAGAAATGAATCAATCAAATGAAGAGATAAGTAAGGGATAGATGGCTGGGTGTAATTTATCCTTCACTTATTATCCATGTACATGAATGAAGGGCATTTAAATCTATAGGTCTTTAAACACCGGAGTGATGACCGTCGATTCAGCTGCTAGTCGACTGCTCAGGCATAAAATAATAACTTAAGTAATAGGGACATAAGATAAAAACACAATTATTCTTCGTATTAAACAATAAAACAATGCAGAGAAGTCACTGCAATCAGAGGTTGGGTTCGCCATGGGAAAGAAATTCAAATACAATGAGCATAAGGCTACGATGACTTTAAGTTCTTTGATCATAAAATGTTGGGCTCATCAAGACAATTGTTGAAGATAAAAATGAAATGTCTGGATAGTGTTACGTTGAATAAAACATAATCTTTAACATAGTAGAAGTACATTACTGAAGGCGCAGGAAAAATAATTAAACTACCATTCAATACAAATATACACATGCGTATCGTAGCTAAATGTGAAAGCTCTGAGTCATTGTCCCACACCCATTCCATCCAGCTCTCGCTTTCCAACTAATGTGACCTCACTGGTACCTCCCAGCCAATGCTAGGGGTACTCTTCTTCCCCCTGATCCCCTCGAGATGCAAAGGGAAAATACACACAATACTAGAGAATGCTAGCACCCATCTCTCCTCGCAAGATTGAGCTACCACTCATTACCCAAGCTGGGTATCCCAACTCCCACAAGAGAAAGTTTAGTCAAGGTCAAATTTCAGCAACGTAACTTTACGCAAAAAGATGAGATCCATACTCCTCTTCCTCCATCATTTTTATAGAGTTTTCAAGTAATTAGTTTCCCAAATTCTCATTAAATTCCTTTTTCATTTAATTAATTTTGAAAAACCTCCCCTCTACAGATGTCGCCTGATCCCCCTAGTTACACCAGAAAATCAATTTTGTTAATTAATTAAATATTCCTATTTCCCTCATCCACCTAAGAGTATTCATAAAAACACTCCTTGGTGTCCCAAAATTCCCTTACACTTATTAAATGACTTACACCTTACTTAATTCCTAGTTGAGTTCATAATTAGAAAGTTCCAAAGGCAAGATTGCTTACTAAGTTAGACATTCATCTTTTTCTTTACATTTTCCCTTTTCTTTAAGTTTCCTAATTCTTTTAAGTTTCCTCCTTTTTCCTTTTTAACTAAAAATCAATTTAGCAAGTGTAGATAAAACAACCATTTACCATTTTTCCTTTTTAATTAAAAATTAATTTAGCAAGTGTAGATAAAAAAACAACAATTTACCCTCTTTTCTTTTTAACTAAAAAATAAATTAGCAAATGTAGATGAAAACAACCATTACCCCTTTTTAAAAATTTAATCCTTCATTACAATTTTGACTTTAATATATAAGTTTGAATTTATTACATGTTTATTTATTAATTTTTTTTTGACCACATGTTCTACTTAGACCTAGGTTTTAATTTCACTAGGATGGGCGACATTTTTTATTAGGGAAATTTTTTTTTTTAAACCTTACTCATCACATCATTCATTTCAAGGCCGACTAGGTTGATTCACTTACCAGTTAAAATCACGATGTGCCCTTCAGAACGCACTACGTGCTCCAAGGGTGCCACCTGCCTCTTGACTGAATTTGGTAGATGTCTAACCCATGGAGTCAATACTCTGCCATGTGATCTTGTGGGAGACTAAGGGCCTATAAGGAATAAGGCCCATGCCTTATTGCGCACCCCTTAGAATCATTGTGAGTGAATGTCATAGTCTGCCTTCACGACATCGTGGGTATTCTCAAACTATGTAATCATTAAGCTACAGTTCGCGCCACAGTGAGAGTGCTAGTAGGTTGTGGTAGAGATATTGCCACACCTCTCCCTCAATATCTCTGGTTGTCGTGCATGACCCCTCTACTCCATATGTGAGCCTGGTCGAGAAGCTATCGTCAACCTACATTCATCAGTGAATCATTTCAGCAGTAATAATCAATTATCACAACATCTAATCATATGTACATATGTCACATCAACAACATTCAAACCCAACAGTCTAGTCCTTGACTCAATCTAGAGTCCAAGGGGTTTCATTGATGCCTTTGCATCCTCGAGGTCCAAAGTCCTACACACTCAGGAGAACCCAGTAAATAACAGCTTTTATGTAATACAACCAAATAACATATCATAAAATCCATAATATATCATAATCATAATCAAAATGACCAATAGATATAATAACATGGATCACTTGCAAGCAAGTGTCCTCAAAGAATAAGTTCACTCGGTGCACGCAAGAGAGGGATGTTACATTTTTCAATTATCGGATTTTCCACATTTTCATATATTGTTTGGTAAAAAGGTATATTGTTATGCATCTAATCTTTCCATTTTTCTCATGTTCTATAAATTTTCCTAGTATTTGGTTAGTTTCACTCATCCTAAACTGATTTTATTATACAAAGAATTAGAAAACCAAAAATTTTAATATAACCCTAACAAAATTTCAAATGGATGAGTGAATTTTGACCTTTTGCAATTCACACCATTTTAAATTAGACCATGTACTTTTTATACATAGAGTATCCTTACTTGTTGGAATTTTTTAGGGGGGGATCTTATTTCACTACCGTACTAGACCACACCTTGAGTGGAGGATGCTACACATCCTACACGGTGGTTTGGCACCCTGGTATCATTTTTAGTTTTAGTCTAGATCTCTTTATGGAGTGTCGGGTTTTGATTGAATTGCTTAAGGACGAGCAATATTTGGGAAGGGAGGATTGTAATGTCCCCATTGTAACGACCTCCTCGTTACGAAAACAACTCTGATAACAGGTGCAATTTTTATTTTATTTATTTTATTTTTTATTTTTTTAAAGTGTGTGTGCGTGTGTAGAAGGGAAACATACACACTTGAATCTATGTCGCCACCCGACGACTAAAAAAATGCAACCACGATGATCACAACAAGAAGACATAAGGTGCACCATAAGTAACTGCAAGGATTAAACGACCATAGACATAAGGAGAATCCATAATAGTAGATTTTACTATTTTTGCACAGGAAAGCAGGGCGTTTAATCTTAGTCCTCTGCTCCGGAGAGAGAGAAGGTCAGATAGGCTCCTGGCCAACTTCTCAGGTAGAAACTAGTAACCCGATGATGAACATGACGTAAGCAAGATGAACACAACAAGACAACATATGATGTACAACAGGCAACTTCATGCATAACGACGATCACTCAGAAATAAGTCAGACTGACTACCCATCCATCCTACCCTGCAATGGTTAGGACCTCCACGACACATAAGCAATTCTCAAGCCCAGGTTCCCATCGATTTTAACCATTTAAGGTCTTAGGGCTGGGGATTGTTTTGAGTAACATGGAGGTGTCTACATCACGCCCGACACGAGCAGTCCAAGAAACAAAACTATTACCAACAAGTGCAACAATAAGCAAGGACAACCACCCCTCTATGGAAGGTGCAAGTCAGAAGGACACCGATAATGACCAAACATTGTTTTAAGACTCGACAAATGCTATGACTCCGAAGGACATTAAAGGAAGGATCAATCACTCCATAAGATTTCCATTAGTCGTTGAGTTACCAAGGCCAACCTTGAGATAAGGTAATTCATTTAATCGCACATCATCTTCTACTAAATTATAATGACTTATGGTACATGTTCAAGACATTACATTTTAACTGTTATCGAGGATAATAAACTTGTAACATCATAATCATAAATTAATGATCATGTTACATTTTATATATTATGACAACTAAAAATTAAGGACAATACACTTGCCCCTTATATGCTATCTATAACAATTGCATTATTAAAACCACAAAACGATGACCTCATAATCATCCACATTACTATGAACATTAGCATTAACATAGTCATTACACTAATTTAACCATCCACAATGAGAAGGTTTTAAAATTTGGGTTACCATAATTACTAGCATTAGTATTCACATCCAATGGCATCAACCATTCATTAACGATAGAGCATTTAAAATTAGAGCTACCCTACTTACCAGCTTTGATATTATCATTCCACAATTGATAAAGAAATTAAAATCAACACTACATTCCATAATCGACAACGTATTAAAATTAGCACTACTAAACTTGCTAATTTTAATATTATTATTCCCATTGATATTATTATCCCAAAATCAAAAGCATTAAAAATGACATCCACAGATAGTAACCTTCCATAAACTAATAAGAAGTTAGAAATTAGTGTTACATCCCATAATCGAACATGCACTAAAGTCTGGCACAACTAACTTACTGAATTTTAATATTATTCCCATTAAAAACTGTTCGCTAAAAAGCCTCCAAAAAGGGTGCCCTAAAATCTGTTGCGATAAAGGCATATCCTTGACATAACGAAATCTTGGTAGTCACATAGTAGACCGCAAAATCCCTGTCAACCTGTATCAATCTAAAAATAGGAGTGGTTGCAGGCGTGTCCAGGCATAACACCAGTCAGAGGTTGTTGTCGGTGTTAAGGAGTGGTGTCCCACAATTGGGCAAAAGGAGAATGAATGCAGTCGCCCCAAAAACAAGGAAGGGTTGGATGGGCGCACAGGGAGGACATTACGAAGGAAACCTGGGAACTCTAGTTGACACCTAGAGAAAAAGGGGTCACTTCACTTGGCACGACTGGAAGGGAAACCGTGGACCCCTTCCCCTCAATCAACAAGCAGAGGAAGGCAAAGAGCAGCCGCTTCACGCAAAGGGAAAACATAGGCCGAAAATCAAAGTTTAAATTTGCCACAGTCGAGGGCGATTGCCAAATTCCGAGGGTTACACAGAGAACCCAACACAACGCAACCACCACAACAGTCGCATACAATCCAGGCTCAAAGCCAAGCACCAAATTCATAAGGGAGGAGCCCACGGGGCACACGGGTTACCCTACGTGCTTGCGAGGAAATCACTAGAACTTGTTTACAGTATGCAAAGAGTGGGTGGTACCATCGTTTAGAGAACCTGACTCTACTTAGTCGCAGAGGCAGAATTTGCATGATTCTCACACTGCGGATGAGAGAAAAATACTCCAAGATCTTGACTCAGTTTGTCGGGGTGGAAACGGTTGGAACTCACACTGGTAATAGGGGTGTAAGGGTTCGAGATCAATGCGGTGGATGCCCAGGCATGGCACGGCTTCAGGGATCCGACAATGCTATAAAAAATAAAAAAAATATTACCTACCCCCCTTTTGTTTTACTAAATTCTAACATAATTCAATGCGTGCAAATTCTGGCATAATTTCAACATAAAATTTTCGTTATACCATATTACTGAACATGAATTCAAAACTCAAAATACACTTCAGAGCCAGTTCATACTTTAAGTGTGTATCATAAGTTACATATCTGACATAAGTTACATATAATTTTCTTTAAATATGAAATATAATACGCCATTGAAATATTAAATCTATAATTTTTATTTAAACTATAAGTCACTGTGCATACTATGAGAGACACACTAGAATGAAAACAATGGAACTATGAGTCATTGTGCATAATTAAAAGACAACCATAATTAAATTGAAATCGTTGTTCCTAACTATTTCACTATTCTGCTTGCAGTACCATTCCAATGTATTTAATGATCTGGACTTTCAAAGTATGATTTACATTCATGTATAAGTCTATCTCTGGTTGATTTCTTTTTAATTATAAGAGGTGGGATAAACACATTAATTATATATAGATATAGGTATCTGTCCGTTGCAACAACATATGAAGGCAGATCAAATCGACTATCCACATAAACATATACACCACTTGCTTCTACTATCCACTCTGAGATATTATCTAGATATATACCAGTGTTACATAATTCATTTTACAGTGGCGTATATATATTGTAGAAATCCAGGTTCTACCTTTTGATCAATGAACCTAGATGCAATAGACAATGAAAAAATGACAAGTAAAAATCTAGATTCCATGGAAAAACAAAATCAATATTGATTCTATATACGGCTGTTGTTAATTCATCACAAGATCACTTGTATTTATCACAAATTTGCAGCAATATTTAAACACATCAATCCGCCGGAGAAAGCAAATAAAGAACAACCATTCAGCCCAACGATAACCAACATCTATTGAAATAAAGCATTCTTCCATCTGGATTACCATTACATAAGCAGATGTGATCATAACCTAAATCATTCTACATTGCAAATCAAAGAGCGTACCCTTGCCTTAACTCCTGCATCGAATGACGTCCCACGCTTCTTTCCATGTCCCGCGCTTCGTTCCATGTCCCAGGCTCCGTGCTGCTCCCGCTCGTCGACCATAGAGACCTCACCGGTACCTCCCAGCCAATCTCTAGGGGTACTCTGCTTCCACCTTAGCCCCTCGAGCCACAAAGGGGCCACACAAAATCCAGAAGGTAAGTCTAGCTTCCCAGCTCACCTCGCAAGGCTGAGCTACCACTCCTATTCGAGCTGAGAAAATCCCAACTCCGCACAAGCAAACCGTCAAGTCACAATGCCGACAGCGTAACGTTACATTAACAGCTGATCCCCTCCTTCCTCATCTCCCTTTTCTTTTATAGATTTTTGAGACCCACCAACTTTCCTAATTCACATTTTAAATTAAGTTTCAATAAAACATTCTAAATATTCACCATCGCACAACTGTCGTCCATCCCCCTCCTTTCTCCAATAAATATTTTCTTTAAATTTATTAATTGTCTCAAATCCCTCACCCACCTAGAGTCACTCCTAAATTCACTCCTAGGTGTTCCTATATCCCCTTACATGTTTTAAATACTTTCCTAAAAAAATATGTTACTAAATTAGCTCAGATTAGCAGGTTCTTAATTGCAGATTCCTTACTATGTTGACCATGCTTTTTACCATAAGTTCCCATCTTTCCTTTATTAAGTTCCCTCCATTACTTAGTTTCCTAATTCTTATTATTCCCTTCTTTCCCCTTTTTATTAAAGCCTAAAATGGCAGTTGTGTTATTAAATCTTTTCTTTTTATTATTTATTTAATATCTTTTGTACTTTCATAAGTTAAGAAATAATTTCTTCTTTGCAAATTCTTAAATCCCTTAGTTTAATTAAATTCTTACCTTCTTCATTTACCCCAATAATTTTATCAAGACTAAACAATTACGGAAGTGGGTTTTTGTTTAAAATTTTTATTTTTATTCTTAGGGTGTTTTCTTAAGGTTAGACTAAATTTTTACCCTAGAGAAATTTTAGACTTATGACTTAGATTCTGAACTGGGGACACTTGGTTAGGGAAGTTGTTTAAGGATTTCTTACGACGTTAAAGTCTTAGGGCCATCTAGTTTTGTTTCTTCATCATCATCGGTGTGACATGCCCTTTAGGATGCACTACGTGATCCAAGGGTGCCACTCGCCTCGTTCGTTTCTTTTGCGCGACGTGCCCTTCAGGATGCAGCACGTGCTCCAAGGGTGCCACTCGCTTCTTGTGTTTCTTTTGTGCAACATGCCCTTCAGGATGCACCACATGATCCAAGAGTTCCACTCACTTCTTGTGTTTCTTTTGCGTGACGTGCCCTTCAGGATGCACCACGTGCTCCAAGGGTGCCACTTGCCAACTTGACTGATTGGTAGACATCTATAGCCCCTGTAGTCAACACTCCGCCAGGTGAACTTGTGGGAGACTAAGGGATCTAAGGAATAAGGCCCCCACCTTATTGCGTGCCCCTTAGAATCATCATGAGCAACTGTCGCAGTCTTCCCTCACGGCATCGTGGATCCTCTCGAACTAGGTAATCGTTAACCTACAGTTCGAGCCATGACGGGAGTGCTAGTAGGCTATGGAAGGGCTGCTATCCACACCTCTCCCTCAACCTCTCTGGAAATCATGTGTGGCCCCTTTACTCCATATGTGAGTTTGGTCGACAAGCTATAATCAGCCTGTATCATCAATAATCGTGTCAGAACATGTCAACTTCATATCATCAAATCAATGAAATATCACCGTAAATAAATCAACCCAATAGCACACTCAATAAAACTGAGTCAAAGGCACCTTTCTATGTCAAATAAGTAAAACATCATGTCATCTATCATAATGCATCATAATCAAGGATAAATGTTTTAACATCATAAAAGTCCAAATCACTTGTGAGCAAGTGTCCTCGAAGAATAAGTTTTCTCAGTGCGCCGGAGCGGGATGTTACATACACCCCCTCTTGGTATAAACTTCGTCTTGAAGTTTCTTAGTATAAATGGTGAAATAAAAGTACCACAGTATCATAAGTCTATCTATCAAACAAAAATGGGAATTGCTAGCGCATATCATATATGCCTTTACCTTAATCCTTTTCATCTCTGCTCCATAAATTAAACTCTCAGTAGCACCTGGGTCTATCAAAATACTGAGGGTCTGGTCAGATACAATACCTGTCATCTCGAGCACAGTCGACTGGTGCTCTTCCTGGAAGTTATTCACCGCGACATGAATCCGATGGGCCTTGCCCATATCTCCCATGGTAGTGGTTCTAGTTGATCCAGACACTCTAGTCCTCTCCATAGGACAATCACGCTGGTAGTGTGGCTCCCCACACGTCCAACACCCCTTCTTTGGCCCAATAGTCCTGGTACCCGAAGTTGAAGATGACAATGCACTGGCCTGGAACCCAGGTCTGTTCTGCTGAACAGGCCTAAAATATTGCTGCTGTGGACGACCCTACTGCTGATGCTGTGGTCCCCGATAAGGTGGCCACTATTGAGGTGACGGTCGTCGGTGTGTAGTGAAAGTGGATCCTCTCTGGAAGCCACGATATCTCGTCATATGTCTCGCTGGTGTCTGATGTTGCGATGTACCAGATGAACCCTGCCCTGCTGGTCTCGCTGGAGTCCTGGTCTGACCCCCACTGATAAGCTCCTCCTCTGCTATGAGGGCTTTTTGGACAGCGTCATGGAAGGTTTGAGGCATCAAGATCCTAACCTTTTCACGCAGGCTGTCGTTAAGGCCAAACACAAACCTGTTGACATTGAGCTTATCAGTGTTAAGGTGCGGAGCATACCAGAGAAGCTCCATACAATGTGCCTCGTACTCGGGCACTGTACGACTTCCCTGTCGTAATGCGTTGAACTCATTGAGCTGATGCTCAATGAATTCCTCTTAAAGGTACCTCTCTCAGAACCATTCCCAAAACAGTTCCCATGACACATCTTCAATGACCATGTTCAACTGTGGCAGGAGCGTCTTCCACCATAGAAGGGCGCTCCCCTTTAGTTGGAAGACCTCCATGTTGGAGGTATAATCACGAAGTGTGAAGCACATCGCCATATTTTCCAACCATGCCTTGGCAGTGGCACCATCTGGGGCACCAAAGAACTTGGGAAACTTAACCTTCTCGAGTTCACGGTGAATGCTACCTGTAACGTTCGGTGGGCTTGGCGGAACCTCAGCGGGTTTTGGCGCCCTGGCCTCGTCTCTGTCCAATCGACTGATCAGTACCTCGGACATGCACTGAAAAGATCTCATCATCCCAACAACATCGCCAACTACTATCTGCTCCTATCCGAGAACCTGCTCGCCTCCCTGGGGGTTAGACCCCTCAACCATGGATGCTACTGGAGGCGTCACGCCTCCTCCCCTAGCACCTTGTTGTCTGCCTCCGCGGCTTCCTCTAACCATGATTACCTGCACGCACACAATCATTCGATCAACAATAGTATAATCAAATCAAATCCTATCAGCAAAATTCGTAGCGAATACCAAGTCATAGGTCGAACCCACTCTGATACCATATGGAACGACCTCCTCGTTACGACAACAACTCTGATAACAGGTGAAAAAATATTATTATTATTATTTTTTAAAAAGTGTGCATGCACGTGTAGAAGGAAAACAGACACACTTGACTATACGTCACCACCCGATGACTAACCAGAAACAACCACGATGATTACAACAAGAACACGTAAGGCGCACCACAAGTAACTACAAGCATTAAACAACAATAGGCATAAGGAGAATCCATAATAATAGATTTTAGTATTTTTTCATAGGAAAGCAGGGCGTTTAAGATTAGTCCCCTACTCCGGAGAGAGAGAAGGTTAGATAGGCTCCTGGCTAGTTGCTAAAGAAGAAACTAGTAACCCGACGACGAACAAGATGCAAGAAAGATGAACACAACAAGACGACATACGACGTACAACAGGCAACTGCATGCATAACGAAGATCACTCAGAAATAAGTCAGACTGACTACCCATCCATCCTACCCTGCAATGGTTAGGACCTCCATGACACATAAGCAACGCTCAAGCCCAGGTTCCCATCGATTTTAACCATTTAAGGTCTCAGGGCTAGTGATTGTTCTGAGGAACATAGAGGTGTCTACATCCCGCCCGACACGAGAAATCCAAGAAACCAAACTATTACCAACAAGTGCAACAATTATCAAGGACAACCACCCCTCTTTGGAAGGTGCAAGTCAGAAGGACACCGAAAACGACCAAACATTGGTTTAAGACTCGACAAATGTTATGACTCCGAAGGGCATTAAAGGGAGGATCAATCACTCCATAAGATTTCCATTATTCGTTGAGTTACCAAGGCCAACCTTGAGATAAGGTAATTCATTTAATCACACATCATATTCTACTAAATTATAATGACTTATGGTACGTGATCAAGACATTACATTTTAACTTTTATCAAGGATAATAAACCTGTAACATCATAACCATAAATTAATGACCCTGTTACATTTTATATATTATGACAACTAAAAATTAAGGACAATCACCTTGCCCCTTATATGCTATCTATAAAAATTGCATTATTAAAACCACAAAACGATGACCTCATAATCATCCACATTACTATGAACATTATCATTAACATAGTCATTACACTAATTTAACCATCCACAATGAGAAGGTTTTAAAATTTGGGTTACCATAATTACTAGCATTAGTATTCACATCCAATGGCATTAACCATTCATTAACAATAGAGCATTTAAAATTAGAGCTACCCTACTAACCAGCTTTGATATTATCATTCCACAATTGATAAAGCAATTAAAATCAGCACTACAGTCCATAATCAACAACGTATTAAAATTAGCACTACTAAACTTACTAATTTTAATATTATTATTCCCATTGATATCATTATCCCAAAATCAAAAGCATTAAAAATGACATCCACAGATAGTAACCTTCCATAAACTAATAAGCAGTTAGAAATTAGTGTTACATCCCATAATTGAACATGCACTAAAGTCTGGCACAACTAACTTACTGACTTTTAATATTATTCCCATTAAAAACTGTTCGCTAAAAAGACTCCAAAAAGGGTGCCCTAAAATCTGCTGCAGTAAAGGCATATGCTTGAAATAACGAAATCTTTCCAGTCACAAAGTAGACCGCAAAATCCCTGTCAACCTGTATCAATCTAAAAATAGGAGTGGTTGCAGGCATGTCCAGGCATAACACCAGTCAGAGGTTGCTTTCGGTCTTAAGGAGCGGTGTCCCGCAGTTGGGCAGAAGGAGAATGAAGGCAGTCACCTCAAAAGAAAGGAAGGGTCGGATGGGCGCACAGGGAGGACGTTACAAAGGAAACCTGGGAACTCTGGTTGACACCTGGAGAAAAAGGGGTCGTTTCACTTGGCACAATTAGAAGGGAAACCATGGACCCCTTCCCCTCAATCAACAAGCAGAGGAAGGCAAAGAGAAGACACTCCATGCAAAGGGAAAACACAAGCTGAAAATCAAAGTTTAAATTGGCCGCGGTCGAGGGAGATTGCCAAATTCTGAGGGTTACACAGAGAACCCAACACAACGCAACCACCACAACAATCACATACAATCTAGGCTCAAAGAAAAGCACCAAATTCACAAGGGAGGAGCCCACGGGGCACATGGGTTACCCTACACGCTTGCGAGGAAGTTACCAGAACTCAAAATACACTTCAGAGTCGATTCATACTTTAAGTGTGTATCATAAGTTACATATCTGACATAAGTTAGATATCATAAGTTACATATAATTTTATTTAAATATGAAATATAATACGCCATTGAAATATGAAATCTATAATTTTTATTTAAACTATAAGTCGTTGTCCATACTATGAGAGACACACCAGGATAAAAACAATGGAACTATGAGTCATTGTGCATAATTAAAAGACAACCAGAATTAAATTGAAATCATTGTTCCTAGTTGTTTCACTATTCCACTTGCAGTACCATTCCAATGTATTTAATGATCTGGAGTTTCAAAGTATGATTTACATTCATGTATAACTCTATCTCTGGTTGATTTCTTTTTAATTATGAGAGGTGGGATAAACACATTAATTATATATAGATATAGGTATCCATCCGTTGCAACAACATATGAAGGCAGATCCAATCGACTATCCACATAAACATATACACCACTTGCTTCTACTATCCACTCTGAGATACCATCTAGATATATACCATTGTTACGTAATTCATTTTACAGTGGCGTATATATATTGTAGAAATCCAGGTTCTACCTTTTGATCAATGAACCTATATGGAATAGACAATGACAAAACGACAAGTAAAAACCTAGATGCCATGGAAAAACAAAATCAATATTGAGTCTATATATGGTTGATGTTAATTCACCACAAGATCACTTGTATTTATCACAAATTTGCAGCAATATTTAAACACATCAATCCGTCGGAATAATCAAATAAAGAACAACCATTCAGCCCAACGATAACCAACATCTATTGAAATAAAACATTCTTCCATCTAGATTACCATTACACAAAAAGATCTAATCACAACCTAAATCATTCTACACTGCAAATCAAAGAGCGTATCGTTGCCTTAAATCCTACTTTGGATGATGTCTCGTGCTTCGTGCCGTTTCCCGTGCTCCATGCTACTCCTGCTCGCTGACCATAGAGACCTCATCGGTACCTCCCAACCAATCGCTAGGGGTACTCTGCTTCCCCCTTAGACCCCCAAGCCACAAAGGGGCCACACAAAATCCATAAGGTAAGTCTAGCTTCCCAGCTCGCCTTGCAAGGCCGAGCTACCACTCCTATTCGAGCTGAGAAAATCCCAACTATGCACAAGCAATCAGTCAAGTCACAATTCTGGTAGCGTAATGTTACATTAACAGCCGATCCCCTCCTTCCTCATCTCCCTTTTCTTTTATAGAGTTTTGAGACCCACCAACTTTCCTAATTCACATTTTAAATTAAGTTTCAATAAAACATTCTAAATATTCACCATCGCACAAGTGTCGTCCATCCCCCTCCTTTCTCCAATAAATATTTTATTTAAATTTATTAATTGTCTCAAATCCCTCACCCACCTAGAGTCGCTCCTAAATTTACTCCTAGGTGTTCCTAGATCCCCTTACATGTTTTAAATACTTTCCTAAAAAAAATGTTACTAAATTAGCTCAGATTAGCAGGTTCTTAATTGCAGATTCCTTACTATGTTGACCGTTCTTTTTACCATAAGTTCCCATCTTTCCTTTATTAAGTTCCCTCCATTACTTAGTTTCCTAATTCTTATTATTCCCTTCTTTCCCCTTTTTATTAAATCCTAAAATGGCAGTTACGTTCTTAAATCTTTTCTTTTTATTATTTATTTAATATCTTTTGTACTTTCATAAGTTAAGAAATAATTTCTTCTTTGCAAATTTTTAAGTCCCTTAGTTTAATTAAATTCTTACTCTCTTCATTTACCCCAACAATTTTATGAAGACTAAACTATTACGGAAGTGGGTTTTTGTTTAAAATTTTTATTTTTATTCTTAGGGTCTTTTCTTAAGGTTAGACTAAATTTTTACCCTAGAGAAATTTTAGACTTATGACTTAGATTC
>ML803284.1:282022-305429 GCA_009831015.1 Picea engelmannii
TGAGAGAGGTACCTTTAAGAGGAATTCATTGAGCATCAGCTCAATGAGTTCAACGCATTACGACAGGGAAGTCGTACAGTGCCCGAGTACGAGGCACATTGTATGGAGCTTCTCTGGTATGCTCCGCACCTTAACACTGATAAGCTCAATGTCAACAGGTTTGTGTTTGGCCTTAACGACAGCCTGCGTGAAAAGGTTAGGATCTTGATGCCTCAAACCTTCCATGACGCTGTCCAAAAAGCCCTCATAGCAGAGGAGGAGCTTATCAGTGGGGGTCAGACCAGGACTCCAGCGAGACCAGCAGGGCAGGGTTCATCTGGTACATCGCAACATCAGACACCAGCGAGACATATGACGAGATATCGTGGCTTCCAGAGAGGATCCACTTTCACTACACACCGACGACCGTCACCTCAATAGTGGCCACCTTATCGGGGACCACAGCATCAGCAGTAGGGTCGTCCACAGCAGCAATATTTTAGGCCTGTTCAGCAGAACAGACCTGGGTTCCAGGCCAGTGCATTGTCATCTTCAACTTCGGGTACCAGGACTATTGGGCCAAAGAAGGGGTGTTGGACGTGTGGGGAGCCACACTACCAGCGTGATTGTCCTATGGAGAGGACTAGAGTGTCTGGATCAACTAGAACCACTACCATGGGAGATATGGGCAAGGCCCATCGGATTCATGTCGCGGTGAATAACTTCCAGGAAGAGCACCAGTCGACTGTGCTCGAGATGACAGGTATTGTATCTGACCAGACCCTCAGTATTTTGATAGACCCAGGTGCTACTGAGAGTTTAATTTATGGAGCAGAGATGAAAAGGATTAAGGTAAAGGCATATATGATATGCGCTAGCAATTCCCATTTTTGTTTGATAGATAGACTTATGATACTGTGGTACTTTTATTTCACCATTTATACTAAGAAACTTCAAGACGAAGTTTATACCAAGAGGGGGTGTATGTAACATCCCGCTCCGGCGCACTGAGAAAACTTATTCTTCGAGGACACTTGCTCACAAGTGATTTGGACTTTTATGATGTTAAAACATTTATCCTTGATTATGATGCATTATGATAGATGACATGATGTTTTACTTATTTGACATAGAAAGGTGCCTTTGACTCAGTTTTATTGAGTGTGCTATTGGGTTGATTTATTTACGGTGATATTTCATTGATTTGATGATATGAAGTTGACATGTTCTGACACGATTATTGATGATACAGGCTGATTATAGCTTGTCGACCAAACTCACATATGGAGTAAAGGGGCCACACATGATTTCCAGAGAGGTTGAGGGAGAGGTGTGGATAGCAGCCCTTCCATAGCCTACTAGCACTCCCGTCATGGCTCGAACTGTAGGTTAACGATTACCTAGTTCGAGAGGATCCACGATGCCGTGAGGGAAGACTGCGACAGTTGCTCATGATGATTCTAAGGGGCACGCAATAAGGTGGGGGCCTTATTCCTTAGATCCCTTAGTCTCCCACAAGTTCACCTGGCGGAGTGTTGACTACAGGGGCTATAGATGTCTACCAATCAGTCAAGTTGGCAAGTGGCACCCTTGGAGCACGTGGTGCATCCTGAAGGGCACGTCACGCAAAAGAAACACAAGAAGTGAGTGGAACTCTTGGATCATGTGGTGCATCCTGAAGGGCATGTTGCACAAAAGAAACACAAGAAGCGAGTGGCACCCTTGGAGCACGTGCTGCATCCTGAAGGGCACGTCGCGCAAAAGAAACGAACGAGGCGAGTGGCACCCTTGGATCACGTAGTGCATCCTAAAGGGCATGTCACACCGATGATGATGAAGAAACAAAACTAGATGGCCCTAAGACTTTAACGTCGTAAGAAATCCTTAAACAACTTCCCTAACCAAGTGTCCCCAGTTCAGAATCTAAGTCATAAGTCTAAAATTTCTCTAGGGTAAAAATTTAGTCTAACCTTAAGAAAACACCCTAAGAATAAAAATAAAAATTTTAAACAAAAACCCACTTCCGTAATTGTTTAGTCTTGATAAAATTATTGGGGTAAATGAAGAAGGTAAGAATTTAATTAAACTAAGGGATTTAAGAATTTGCAAAGAAGAAATTATTTCTTAACTTATGAAAGTACAAAAGATATTAAATAAATAATAAAAAGAAAAGATTTAATAACACAACTGCCATTTTAGGCTTTAATAAAAAGGGGAAAGAAGGGAATAATAAGAATTAGGAAACTAAGTAATGGAGGGAACTTAATAAAGGAAAGATGGGAACTTATGGTAAAAAGCATGGTCAACATAGTAAGGAATCTGCAATTAAGAACCTGCTAATCTGAGCTAATTTAGTAACATATTTTTTTAGGAAAGTATTTAAAACATGTAAGGGGATATAGGAACACCTAGGAGTGAATTTAGGAGTGACTCTAGGTGGGTGAGGGATTTGAGACAATTAATAAATTTAAAGAAAATATTTATTGGAGAAAGGAGGGGGATGGACGACAGTTGTGCGATGGTGAATATTTAGAATGTTTTATTGAAACTTAATTTAAAATGTGAATTAGGAAAGTTGGTGGGTCTCAAAAATCTATAAAAGAAAAGGGAGATGAGGAAGGAGGGGATCAACTGTTAATGTAACGTTACGCTGCCGGCATTGTGACTTGACGGTTTGCTTGTGCGGAGTTGGGATTTTCTCAGCTCGAATAGGAGTGGTAGCTCAGCCTTGCGAGGTGAGCTGGGAAGCTAGACTTACCTTCTGGATTTTGTGTGGCCCCTTTGTGGCTCGAGGGGCTAAGGTGGAAGCAGAGTACCCCTAGAGATTGGCTGGGAGGTACCGGTGAGGTCTCTATGGTCGACGAGCGGGAGCAGCACGGAGCCTGGGACATGGAACGAAGCGCGGGACATGGAAAGAAGCGTGGGACGTCATTCGATGCAGGAGTTAAGGCAAGGGTACGCTCTTTGATTTGCAATGTAGAATGATTTAGGTTATGATCACATCTGCTTATGTAATGGTAATCCAGATGGAAGAATGCTTTATTTCAATAGATGTTGGTTATCGTTGGGCTGAATGGTTGTTCTTTATTTGCTTTCTCCGGCGGATTGATGTGTTTAAATATTGCTGCAAATTTGTGATAAATACAAGTGATCTTGTGATGAATTAACAACAGCCGTATATAGAATCAATATTGATTTTGTTTTTCCATGGAATCTAGATTTTTACTTGTCATTTTTTCATTGTCTATTGCATCTAGGTTCATTGATCAAAAGGTAGAACCTGGATTTCTACAATATATATACGCCACTGTAAAATGAATTATGTAACACTGGTATATATCTAGATAATATCTCAGAGTGGATAGTAGAAGCAAGTGGTGTATATGTTTATGTGGATAGTCGATTTGATCTGCCTTCATATGTTGTTGCAACGGACAGATACCTATATCTATATATAATTAATGTGTTTATCCCACCTCTTATAATTAAAAAGAAATCAACCAGAGATAGACTTATACATGAATGTAAATCATACTTTGAAAGTCCAGATCATTAAATACATTGGAATGGTACTGCAAGCAGAATAGTGAAATAGTTAGGAACAACGATTTCAATTTAATTATGGTTGTCTTTTAATTATGCACAATGACTCATAGTTCCATTGTTTTCATTCTAGTGTGTCTCTCATAGTATGCACAGTGACTTATAGTTTAAATAAAAATTATAGATTTAATATTTCAATGGCGTATTATATTTCATATTTAAAGAAAATTATATGTAACTTATGTCAGATATGTAACTTATGATACACACTTAAAGTATGAACTGGCTCTGAAGTGTATTTTGAGTTTTGAATTCATGTTCAGTAATATGGTATAACGAAAATTTTATGTTGAAATTATGCCAGAATTTGCACGCATTGAATTATGTTAGAATTTAGTAAAACAAAAGGGGGGTAGGTAATATTTTTTTTATTTTTTATAGCATTGTCGGATCCCTGAAGCCGTGCCATGCCTGGGCATCCACCGCATTGATCTCGAACCCTTACACCCCTATTACCAGTGTGAGTTCCAACCGTTTCCACCCCGACAAACTGAGTCAAGATCTTGGAGTATTTTTCTCTCATCCGCAGTGTGAGAATCATGCAAATTCTGCCTCTGCGACTAAGTAGAGTCAGGTTCTCTAAACGATGGTACCACCCACTCTTTGCATACTGTAAACAAGTTCTAGTGATTTCCTCGCAAGCACGTAGGGTAACCCGTGTGCCCCGTGGGCTCCTCCCTTATGAATTTGGTGCTTGGCTTTGAGCCTGGATTGTATGCGACTGTTGTGGTGGTTGCGTTGTGTTGGGTTCTCTGTGTAACCCTCGGAATTTGGCAATCGCCCTCGACTGTGGCAAATTTAAACTTTGATTTTCGGCCTATGTTTTCCCTTTGCGTGAAGCGGCTGCTCTTTGCCTTCCTCTGCTTGTTGATTGAGGGGAAGGGGTCCACGGTTTCCCTTCCAGTCGTGCCAAGTGAAGTGACCCCTTTTTCTCTAGGTGTCAACTAGAGTTCCCAGGTTTCCTTCGTAATGTCCTCCCTGTGCGCCCATCCAACCCTTCCTTGTTTTTGGGGCGACTGCATTCATTCTCCTTTTGCCCAATTGTGGGACACCACTCCTTAACACCGACAACAACCTCTGACTGGTGTTATGCCTGGACACGCCTGCAACCACTCCTATTTTTAGATTGATACAGGTTGACAGGGATTTTGCGGTCTACTATGTGACTACCAAGATTTCGTTATGTCAAGGATATGCCTTTATCGCAACAGATTTTAGGGCACCCTTTTTGGAGGCTTTTTAGCGAACAGTTTTTAATGGGAATAATATTAAAATTCAGTAAGTTAGTTGTGCCAGACTTTAGTGCATGTTCGATTATGGGATGTAACACTAATTTCTAACTTCTTATTAGTTTATGGAAGGTTACTATCTGTGGATGTCATTTTTAATGCTTTTGATTTTGGGATAATAATATCAATGGGAATAATAATATTAAAATTAGCAAGTTTAGTAGTGCTAATTTTAATACGTTGTCGATTATGGAATGTAGTGTTGATTTTAATTTCTTTATCAATTGTGGAATGATAATATCAAAGCTGGTAAGTAGGGTAGCTCTAATTTTAAATGCTCTATCGTTAATGAATGGTTGATGCCATTGGATGTGAATACTAATGCTAGTAATTATGGTAACCCAAATTTTAAAACCTTCTCATTGTGGATGGTTAAATTAGTGTAATGACTATGTTAATGCTAATGTTCATAGTAATGTGGATGATTATGAGGTCATCGTTTTGTGGTTTTAATAATGCAATTGTTATAGATAGCATATAAGGGGCAAGTGTATTGTCCTTAATTTTTAGTTGTCATAATATATAAAATGTAACATGATCATTAATTTATGATTATGATGTTACAAGTTTATTATCCTCGATAACAGTTAAAATGTAATGTCTTGAACATGTACCATAAGTCATTATAATTTAGTAGAAGATGATGTGCGATTAAATGAATTACCTTATCTCAAGGTTGGCCTTGGTAACTCAACGACTAATGGAAATCTTATGGAGTGATTGATCCTTCCTTTAATGTCCTTCGGAGTCATAGCATTTGTCGAGTCTTAAAACAATGTTTGGTCATTATCGGTGTCCTTCTGACTTGCACCTTCCATAGAGGGGTGGTTGTCCTTGCTTATTGTTGCACTTGTTGGTAATAGTTTTGTTTCTTGGACTGCTCGTGTCGGGCGTGATGTAGACACCTCCATGTTACTCAAAACAATCCCCAGCCCTAAGACCTTAAATGGTTAAAATCGATGGGAACCTGGGCTTGAGAATTGCTTATGTGTCGTGGAGGTCCTAACCATTGCAGGGTAGGATGGATGGGTAGTCAGTCTGACTTATTTCTGAGTGATCGTCGTTATGCATGAAGTTGCCTGTTGTACATCATATGTTGTCTTGTTGTGTTCATCTTGCTTACGTCATGTTCATCATCGGGTTACTAGTTTCTACCTGAGAAGTTGGCCAGGAGCCTATCTGACCTTCTCTCTCTCCGGAGCAGAGGACTAAGATTAAACGCCCTGCTTTCCTGTGCAAAAATAGTAAAATCTACTATTATGGATTCTCCTTATGTCTATGGTCGTTTAATCCTTGCAGTTACTTATGGTGCACCTTATGTCTTCTTGTTGTGATCATCGTGGTTGCATTTTTTTAGTCGTCGGGTGGCGACATAGATTCAAGTGTGTATGTTTCCCTTCTACACACGCACACACACTTTAAAAAAATAAAAAATAAAATAAATAAAATAAAAATTGCACCTGTTATCAGAGTTGTTTTCGTAACGAGGAGGTCGTTACAATGGGGACATTACAATCCTCCCTTCCCAAATATTGCTCGTCCTTAAGCAATTCAATCAAAACCCGACACTCCATAAAGAGATCTAGACTAAAACTAAAAATGATACCAGGGTGCCAAACCACCGTGTAGGATGTGTAGCATCCTCCACTCAAGGTGTGGTCTAGTACGGTAGTGAAATAAGATCCCCCCCTAAAAAATTCCAACAAGTAAGGATACTCTATGTATAAAAAGTACATGGTCTAATTTAAAATGGTGTGAATTGCAAAAGGTCAAAATTCACTCATCCATTTGAAATTTTGTTAGGGTTATATTAAAAATTTTGGTTTTCTAATTCTTTGTATAATAAAATCAGTTTAGGATGAGTGAAACTAACCAAATACTAGGAAAATTTATAGAACATGAGAAAAATGAAAAGATTAGATGCATAACAATATACCTTTTTACCAAACAATATATGAAAATGTGGAAAATCCGATAATTGAAAAATGTAACATCCCGCTCTTGCGTGCACCGAGTGAACTTATTCTTTGAGGACACTTGCTTGCAAGTGATCCATGTTATTATATCTATTGGTCATTTTGATTATGATTATGATATATTATGGATTTTATGATATGTTATTTGGTTGTATTACATAAAAGCTGTTATTTACTGGGTTCTCCTGAGTGTGTAGGACTTTGGACCTCGAGGATGCAAAGGCATCAATGAAACCCCTTGGACTCTAGATTGAGTCAAGGACTAGACTGTTGGGTTTGAATGTTGTTGATGTGACATATGTACATATGATTAGATGTTGTGATAATTGATTATTACTGCTGAAATGATTCACTGATGAATGTAGGTTGACGATAGCTTCTCGACCAGGCTCACATATGGAGTAGAGGGGTCATGCACGACAACCAGAGATATTGAGGGAGAGGTGTGGCAATATCTCTACCACAACCTACTAGCACTCTCACTGTGGCGCGAACTGTAGCTTAATGATTACATAGTTTGAGAATACCCACGATGTCGTGAAGGCAGACTATGACATTCACTCACAATGATTCTAAGGGGTGTGCAATAAGGCATGGGCCTTATTCCTTATAGGCCCTTAGTCTCCCACAATATCACATGGCGGAGTATTGACTCCATGGGTTAGACATCTACCAAATTCAGTCAAGAGGCAGGTGGCACCCTTGGAGCACGTAGTGCGTTCTGAAGGGCACATCGTGATTTTAACTGGTAAGTGAATCAACCTAGTCGGCCTTGAAATGAATGATGTGATGAGTAAGGTTTAAAAAAAAAAATTTCCCTAATAAAAAATGTCGCCCATCCTAGTGAAATTAAAACCTAGGTCTAAGTAGAACATGTGGTCAAAAAAAAATTAATAAATAAACATGTAATAAATTCAAACTTATATATTAAAGTCAAAATTGTAATGAAGGATTAAATTTTTAAAAAGGGGTAATGGTTGTTTTCATCTACATTTGCTAATTTATTTTTTAGTTAAAAAGAAAAGAGGGTAAATTGTTGTTTTTTTATCTACACTTGCTAAATTAATTTTTAATTAAAAAGGAAAAATGGTAAATGGTTGTTTTATCTACACTTGCTAAATTGATTTTTAGTTAAAAAGGAAAAAGGAGGAAACTTAAAAGAATTAGGAAACTTAAAGAAAAGGGAAAATGTAAAGAAAAAGATGAATGTCTAACTTAGTAAGCAATCTTGCCTTTGGAACTTTCTAATTATGAACTCAACTAGGAATTAAGTAAGGTGTAAGTCATTTAATAAGTGTAAGGGAATTTTGGGACACCAAGGAGTGTTTTTATGAATACTCTTAGGTGGATGAGGGAAATAGGAATATTTAATTAATTAACAAAATTGATTTTCTGGTGTAACTAGGGGGATCAGGCGACATCTGTAGAGGGGAGGTTTTTCAAAATTAATTAAATGAAAAAGGAATTTAATGAGAATTTGGGAAACTAATTACTTGAAAACTCTATAAAAATGATGGAGGAAGAGGAGTATGGATCTCATCTTTTTGCGTAAAGTTACGTTGCTGAAATTTGACCTTGACTAAACTTTCTCTTGTGGGAGTTGGGATACCCAGCTTGGGTAATGAGTGGTAGCTCAATCTTGCGAGGAGAGATGGGTGCTAGCATTCTCTAGTATTGTGTGTATTTTCCCTTTGCATCTCGAGGGGATCAGGGGGAAGAAGAGTACCCCTAGCATTGGCTGGGAGGTACCAGTGAGGTCACATTAGTTGGAAAGCGAGAGCTGGATGGAATGGGTGTGGGACAATGACTCAGAGCTTTCACATTTAGCTACGATACGCATGTGTATATTTGTATTGAATGGTAGTTTAATTATTTTTCCTGCGCCTTCAGTAATGTACTTCTACTATGTTAAAGATTATGTTTTATTCAACGTAACACTATCCAGACATTTCATTTTTATCTTCAACAATTGTCTTGATGAGCCCAACATTTTATGATCAAAGAACTTAAAGTCATCGTAGCCTTATGCTCATTGTATTTGAATTTCTTTCCCATGGCGAACCCAACCTCTGATTGCAGTGACTTCTCTGCATTGTTTTATTGTTTAATACGAAGAATAATTGTGTTTTTATCTTATGTCCCTATTACTTAAGTTATTATTTTATGCCTGAGCAGTCGACTAGCAGCTGAATCGACGGTCATCACTCCGGTGTTTAAAGACCTATAGATTTAAATGCCCTTCATTCATGTACATGGATAATAAGTGAAGGATAAATTACACCCAGCCATCTATCCCTTACTTATCTCTTCATTTGATTGATTCATTTCTGAATGATTAGTCTTTGCACCTTCTTGTGAATGACTATCTCTATGTTTTGATTGATTTGTCTCTGAATGATTAACCTCTGATCTCGGCATTTTCTTTTATGAAAATCTCTGCATCCTCCTCAAAAAAAAATTACCCTGCAATTCTCTTTTTATAGACAACTTTCACACCATGTTTGCTTGGCATTTTACACAACCTTCCACCAGTTTTTACACAACATTATGGGTTGGATTTTACTTTTCCTTAGTTTTGGATCCTTATGGTTAATACACAATGATTTTTATTGGTGTTTGATATACTGCATTATTACATTATACAACGATTTATATGTTAGACCACAATTTTGTATAAGATAGACCATATTTTATATAATGATTCCTAACGTTTGAAATGGTAAAACATATGTGTTTTTTTGGATAGCATGTTATGCTCTACGTTTTTGTATAATGATATTGTTGTTACTCTGCGTTATTTTTTTTATAGCGATTTAGCTAGGCAGAGATCCATTCTTGTAGAGTTTTATTCTCACTTTTAAATGTATTTACATAGTTCCTTTCCTGGGCAAAGAGTTATTTGTGTAAAGTTTCAAATTTTTCCCTTTTTAATATAATTACTCAGTGAATTTGATTGACATCGATATTATTTCTGGATGGTTTTCTTGGCATGTGACACAACACTTACCCCATGATTTTCTATGCATTTACACAATGGTTACACGACGATTTTCTTGGAATATTACCCAACATTCACACCACTAATTTCATGGCACATTACTCAGCATTCACACTAAGATATTTGCGGCACGTCACACAACATTCACATTATGATTTTCGTGGCATTGACATAGCGATATCTCATCTATGAATGTTAGTACACAACGATATATTTACCAACGAAATTCATTATTGATATGTCTGCATTTTTTATAAGTCTACGATTTCGTTATGTATTAATGGACAGTTGTATTATATGGTTGATAGACAACATCATCATGTATTTAATGTGCAGCATTATCATGTACTTAACTGACAACGATATATATATATATATATTGCACAAAGATATCCTTTGACACAACGATATCACACTACCCAGCGTTATCATTTTAAACAACGATATAATAAAACACAATGAACTCATATTTCTCTCAACAATATTAGATGTCATTATTTAATAGACAACAATTTTATAATATCTAATAAAAAATGATTACAATTGATAATCTGATAGCAATTCCACAATTTTAATTATGATATAGCGATATCATAAATTTTATTTAGACTACATATATCATACATTTGTATGACTACATTTTGATTGCAATTGTATGACTTCGTTTTGATGACTGCATTTGTATGACTACGTTTGATTGCATTTGTATGACTGTGTTTTGATTGCATTTGAATAGAAATTTAATATTGCATGACTGTGATTTTTTTGCAATTGAATCGTGTTGATTAATTAGCATATGAGTTGTGATACCATTTATTATTGACAACGATTTAGCATTTATTTTATTATATAGATCACATATATAACAACTTTAACTGCGTTCCTTTAGATAGAGAATTATATTGTTTAAAGGTCCACGATATTTTTGTTTCTATTTAAAGGATAGTGAATTCAGTTTTAAAAGACATGTTTTATATTGTTTTAAAAGACATGTCTCATATTTGTTTCAGTTTAAAATATAGTGAATTCATCCTTAGGAAAATAATTATCGGATATCTGGAATTGGAAATTAGTTACAATGACCTATTTGTTTTGATAATAATTATTTTTAATGTGTACAGATTGATGTATGTTTGCATAGAATTTGTTGTGCCAGGAAGTTATTATGATGTATGATTGTTATAGTAGTCATATTTCCCTTGCATATTTTTGACTTGATGAGTGGGTGCTTGGGTATAGTCTTCATGTTTCACAGTTAATTCAGTGTCCTAGCACGTTTGATTTTTCTTGGGATATTGGTCTAGATATGTTATGTAGTGCCTTGGTGACTGTCACGCTTATCACCTTGTGACGGCATGATTCCTGATGAGGGTATCATTGTGTTCCCTGATGGATAAACGTGAATGATAATTGTGCTTCCTAATGTGGGATATTGTTCATTGTAACGAATGTTGGTACTTGGTTTTGTAACACCTTAATGCATTTGGTTTTGTGCGTTGTAGAGGTTTCTATTTACTAGTTGTAGAAGACACTATGTCAGGTTCTTGATGTTGTCCTTTAGCTTGTAGGTGTTGTCTTGCTTGTGTCAGGAGGGTAGTCATTTTTATCTATATATTGATTATCGAATGTTTCGTACAGTTGCACGATGTGCTAGTGTGTTGAGTCGCTGTTGTCTATTGTCTAATCTACGTGCATTGTGTTTGTCGTCAAGTTGTGTTGTTTAACTATTGTCGTCGATTTCCTTCCTGCTTAAAAAAATATATATTTTTTGCATCGTGTCGCATGTAGTCATAACAATGGGGTTGTTACATAGGTATCAAAGAGGGTTCGACCAGTGACATGGGATCACTACGTCTTTCATTGATTTTATTTTTGATTATAAGTTTGCTAATTAAATTGATTTGTATTTTTGCAGGTAATCATGGTTAGAGGAGGCCATGGAGGAATATGAAAAGGTGTTAGGGGAGGAGGCATGATGCCCCCAGTAGCATCCATGCCTAAGGGGTCTAACCCCTAGGGAGACAAATGGGTTGTCAAGAAGGAACAAATAGTTGTGGGTGATGTGGTTGGGATGATAAGGTATTTTCAATGGATGTTTGAGGCACTGATCAGTCGTTTGGATAGAGATGAGGCCAAGGCATCGACACCCCCTGAGGGTCCACCACATGCTTTAGTCGGTACTGGTAGTATTCATCACAAACTTGAGAAGGTCAAATTTCATGAGTTATTTGGTGCCCCGGATGGCTCAACCACTGATTCATGGTTGGAGAATATGGTGATGTGCTTTGCACTTCGCGAATATACCTCCAACATAAAGGTTCGCATGACGGTCTTTCAACTAAAGGGGAGCACTCTTTTATGGTGGAAGATGCTCCTATTGAAATTGAACATGGTCGTCAAAGACGTGTCATGGGAACTATTCAAGGAATGGTTCTGAGAGAGGTGTCTATCAGAGGAATTCATTGAGCATCATCTCAACTAGTTCAATGCCTTGCAACAGGGTGGTTGTATGGTGCTTGTGTACATGCCTCATTTTATGGAATTTCTTTGGTATGCTCTGCACTTGAATACCAAGAAACTTAAGGTCAACAAGTTCTTTTTTGACCTTAATGTCATCATTCATGCAAAGTTTAGGATTCTAATGCCTCAGACCTTGCATGATGTTGTCCAGAAGGCCCTCATAGAAGAGGATGAGCTTATCAGTGGGTTTTAGAGTAGGAATCTAGCGAGACCAGTCGGGCATGTGTCATCTAGTGCGTAGCAATGTCAGACACCAGCTTGACACTCACTAGGATATTGTGCCTTCCAGAGAGGATCCACTTTCACTACACATAGACAATCAACGTGACAACAACAAACTCCTCACTGAGGACCATAGCACCAACAACAACGTCAACCACAACAACAATAGTTTAGGCATGTTCAGTAGAATAGACTAGGGTTCTAGGACGATGGGCCATCAGCTTCTACTTCGGGTACCAGAAGTATTGGACTGAAGAAAGGGTGTTGGACATGTGGGGAGCCACATTACAAGCATGACTGCCAAATGGAGAGGACTATAGCATCTGGATCAGTTGAACCCACTACCATGGGAGAATTGGGCAAGGCCCATCAGATTCATGCAGTGGTGAATAACCTCCAGGTAGAGCACCCGTCGACTATGCTCGAGACATTAGGTACCATTGCTAACCAGACCCTTAGTATTTTGATAGATCCTGGTGCTACCGAGAATTCCATTTCTGGTGCAGCGCTAAAAATAATTAAGGTAAAGGAAGTCAAACAGGATGAGTTTAGCTTTGTCGAAATGGATTATGGAGCCAAATATAAGGTTGGTGGGAAGGTTATGAGTTGTAGCCTTAACTTGGGAGAGTTTTTCACTACGACCAACCTCTACATCACGATCTTAGGATCTTATGACATCATGATCGGTATGGACTGGTTGGAATCACATGAGGCGATACTCAACTGTAAGATGAAATGATTGATCTTGGTCGATGATGAGGGACAAAGACACATGATTGTAGGTTGGAACCAGGGATTTTCCCTGATGTTCATCTCTTCCTTGCAGCTACAGTAGAGCATGTGCAAGGGATGTAAGATTTATGCGATCCTTGCATTAAATGATAAGGGAGTAGCATAAGGTCTAGAACACCTTCCGGTGGTAAGAGATTTTTCAGACGTCTTCCCTGAGGAGTTACCTGGGGTGCCTTCAAAGAGGGAATTGGAATTTACCATGGACCTAAAACCATGGACTGAACTGATAGAAAGAACACCTTATCGAATGTCAACCCTAGAGTTACAGGAGTTGAAAATGAAACTAAAGGAGTTGTTGGACCTAAGACATATACATTCAAGTGTGTCACCGTGGGGTGCACCTGTTATATTCATACGAAAGAAGGATGGGTCATGGAGACTCTACATAGACTATTGTCAATTGAACAAACCAACGATCAAGAATCAATATCTGTTGCCAAGGATTGATGATCTGTTTTATTAGATGAAAGGTGCGAAGGTGTTTTCAAAGATCGACTTGAGATCATGGTATCACCAATTATGGGTAAAAGAGGAAGACATCCCTAAGACCTCCTTTAAGACAAGGTTTGGACATTACGAGTTTACTATTTTACCGTTTATACTGACGAACACCCTTGGGGTATTTATGAGTTTGATGAATGGGGTGTTCCACGAATACTTGGAAAAGTTCGTCCAGGTATTCATTGAAGATATTTTGATTTACTCTCGAACGATGGGGGAGCATGACGATAACTTGAACTTGGTACTAGAGTGTCTGCGAGAGAACAAATTGAATGGGAAATTGTCTAAATGCTTGTTTTATCAATCGAAGATTCACTTCTTAGGGCATGCCATCTCTAGTGAAGGTACCGTCGTGGATCCAACAAAGGTTAAGGATATTATGGAATGGCCTGAGTCGACAAATGTCTTATAAATGCATAACTTCATGGGTTTAGTAGGATACTATTGACAGTTCATCGAGGGTTTTTCGAAGATAGAAAATCCAATTATGGAATTGCAGAAGAAGAACAAGAAGTTTGTTTGGACCTAGAAATGCGCAGAGCCAGTTTGGAGACTCAACGAGTTGTTGATGACAACACCAATACTAAATTTCCCTAACATGGATGCGGACTTCTTGGTATGCACTGATGCATCTAAGGAAGGCCTAGGCAGAGTCTTGATGCAAGACAATCGAGTGATCGTTTACATCTCGAGAAAGTTGAGACGACATGAAGAGAACTATGAAACATGTGATTTGGAGTTGTTAGACATTGTATATGCCTTGAGAGTTTGGAGACATTACCTTATTGGAAAAAAATTTGAACTAAAAATAGACCACTGTGGACTACAACACATCTTTATGCAAAGCGACTTGAGTGCGCGACAACAATGTTGGTCGGAATTGCTTAGCGAGTATGATTTTGAGATTACTTACATAAAGGGAACATTGAATAGAGTTGCAGATGTGTTGAGTCAGATACCACGCATTTTTTCAGTGATGCCTCTTCAGACAAATCTATGTGAAAAGATTCAAACTTTACAGTGCAACTATGACTGGTACAAAGAGGTCAAGGATTTTATCAGACAAAACACAACAATGGTACCAAAATTTGAAGGATTTACTATGGAAAACGACGGATTATTGAGATTTAAAAGTTGAATTTACATACATCCCAACGACACTTTGAGGAATTTTATCCTAAATGAGGCTCTCAAAGTAGTGCACATGGCTCTCCCAGGAGTCACGAAGATGAGGGCAGACCTTAAACCCTTATTCTTCTGGAAAGGAATGAAGGTAGACATAGTCAAATACGTGGCAAGATGTCTAGAATTTCAATAGGTGAAGGATGAACATAGACATCTAGTAGGATTACTATATCCACATGTTATTCCAGAATCAAAACGAGAGGTCATTTAGATGGATTTCATTGTTGGGTTTCCAGTAACGATAAGGAGACACGACTAGATTTTTGTGGTAGTCGACACTTTGACAAAGAGTGGTCATTTTATTCATGTGCATATGACATATCAGGCACCTAACATAGCTAGAGTTTTCATCAGTGATATTGTGAGGTTGCATGGTGTGCCTAAGAGGATTATATTTAATCAAGGATTGGTGTTTACTGGACGATTTTGGACTAGTTTCCAAGAGGCCTTAGGAGCCCAACTTAACTTTAGTACCTCATATCACCTAGAGACAGATGAGAAGACTGAACGAACAAACCAAATATTGGAGGACATGTTGCGCATGTACATGATGGACCAACAAAAGTATTGGGAGGAATTCTTTCCATTGTTAGAATTTGCATATAACAATAGTTATCAAAGCACCATTAAGATGACACCTTACGAGTTCCTTTACGGACGACCGTGTCAGACGCCTTTGAGTTGGGATTGGCTTGAGGATAGGGTCTTGGTGGGGCTAGAAATGATCCAATAAATGGAATATTAAATTCAAACAATAATACAAAGGATCGAAGAAGCACATGATCGACAGAAGAGTTATGTCGATGTGCACCATGTCAACCGTAGTTATGAAGTTGGAGATCGAGTCTTCTTGCAGGTGAAACTGCATAAGAGTTCGATCATGTTTGGAAATGGTGCTAAAATTTCTCCTAGGTTCATGGGACCTTTTGAGATTGTGGAAAAGAAGGGGCTAGTGGCCTATCGACTAGCCTTTCCTAATTCTTTGAGGCATATGCACGATGTTTTCATGTATCTGTTTTGAGACATTATGTTAGTGATCCTACAAATGTTATTGACATGGGTTCCTTGTCGGTATATAACGAGGGTTCACTCACGATGGAGGCAATCTGCATCCTATACCATCGCATTCGACAACTATGACATTGAACAATATATCAGGTCAATGTCCAATGGGACAACTACAGTCTGCACTTGGCAATCTAGGAGGACGCATATGATATGCATCAATAGTTTCTATTTTTTTTTTTATATATAGGCTTATGATACTGTGATACACTTTATTTTGGCACTTATTTACTGTGAAACTTCGGGATGAAGTTTAAACCAAGAGGGGTGTATGTAACATCCCGCTCTTACACCCACTAGGCGAACTAATTCTTTGAGGACACTTGCTTGCAAGTGATCCGGATTATTATATCTATTGGTTGTTTTGATTATGATTATGAGATATTATGGATTTGATGATATGTTATTTGGTTGTATTACGTAGATAGGTGTTATTGACTAGGTTCTCCTTAGTGCATAGGACTTTGGACCTCAAGGATGCAGAGGCATCGATGAAACCCCTTGGACTCTGGATCAAGTTAGGGAGTGGACTGTTGGGTTTGACTGTTGTTAATGTGACATATGTACATATGATTAGATGTTATGATTATTGATTATTATTGTTGACATGATTTGATGATGGATGCACGCTAATGATAGATTGCAGATCAGGCTCACAAATGGAGTAGAGGGGTCACGCATGACAACCAGAGACATTGAGGGAGAGTTGTGGCAGCAACCCTTCCACAACCTACTAGCACTCTCATCATGGCTCGAACTGTAGGTTGACGATTACCTAGTTTGAGAAGACCCACAATGCCATGAGGGTAGATTGTGACAGTCTCTCACGATAATTATAAGGGGCGTGCAATAAGGCAAGGGCCTTATTATTTAGAGGCCCTTAGTCTCCCATAAGAACACCTGGAGGTGTATTGACTCCAAGGGTCTGACATCTACCAAAGTCTGTCAAGAGGAAATGTCACAGCACGCGCCACCCGCATGCCCCCGCTTCCACCAGGACCTTCTCTGACCTTGGCCTCAAAGAGCGACAATGCTCCTCTAATTCCCTGTTGGGAATTATTCACCCACAACAACTCCCTTCTGACCTCCCTTCACAATCAGGAAATCGGATTTCGCAATTTCGTGAATACTATAGTCATGTGTCTCTCACCTCATGATTCCTCGAAGTCCGATGTGATTCAACGTTGACCCCCTTCAGCTATTAGAGCTTCTCCCTGTCGGGAAATCGCTACTCACGACGTCGACAAATTGAATTTTCAAACTTCGAACCCCGATGGGCCAATTTTCCGAGACACGTGTGGACTTGACTTCTCCACCCTTTATCCTTCTATCGGAATTTTGGAACTCATGGGATTACAAGCCCTGATGTTCCTGGACTCGAGATTTAGCTTTCCCCGATCCACTATTTGATGCCACCTGTACTCCACTAGTTCTCGTGGTCCCACACTGCCACGTCACTATTGGAATATCGCTAATCACAAATCCTGCATGCAAGTGTTCCCTGTCGTCGAAAACCCTGATTCTCTGAACCCCGACTCCTTGGAATCTCCTGACACACGTCACGCACAATCGATGGCTCAGAGCTTATCGGAGTATCGCTCTTCACGATATCGCTACTCCCATTCCAGCAACTTGGTGCTCCAACTCGCGATATGCTGATATGCAATGTCGCATGTGACCTGACGGTCTATGTGACTCCAGATCGATGGCTCCACTTCCTACTGGGTTTCAAACCTTTGAATGTTCACGCCTTAAACTCCTTGCAACTTTGCAAGATCTAACGGTCCTAGGGTCTTCATGAAATCTCTCCAGGAGATTTTAACCGTCCATCCCTCCGTTGATATTTTCTGCAAAATGAACTATACGCCCCCTCTACGGAACTTTGTTCAACCACTCGCCGACCTGTGGAGCTTCTCTTGAGCTTTCCACAGCACCCCCTGCAATTCTCCCTTAGAGAACTTGTAGGCCTATTCCTTCGGAGCTTGTCCTCGCTTCACAAGTCTTTATGAGGACTTGTTGCACTCACTTCTTGCACACAAATCTTCGAACACGACTAAGTGTTGAAGCTTCCTCGACTCTGCGTGTTCCCCTACGACAGCAGTCCTAGTTCCCTTTTCTTAGAATCGCAACCCTGAGCCTTCTTATAGCCTGTGCACGCCTTGCATGGCTTTGGTGCCAAATCTGCACTTTTGAGAGCTTAGAACAAAAGTTATCTCTATTTGAATCCTGCAGTCACGCACTCCTTGCAGACAAATTCCACTGCACTCTATGCAGGAATCTCTTGGCTCAGAATAGAGAAACAATTGAAGCTAATTTCTTACTCTCACATATTTCAATTCAACCATGAAATCACATACATAGCATATCAAAGAAAATGTATCACAGAAAGCAAACATTCATGAGCACATAAACAACATACATATAGAAACAACACCAGCCATGAAATTGAATCAAAGACTCTTTTCTATTAATTCAAATCTGTACATGGGGTTCTGCATACAAGTTTCTCTCCTCTCTCCCTCTTCTTGCTACTGAATGAATGAATTTTAAATGATCCTTTACAACGTACAAAGGAGGGTGTCTATATCTGTTTTCCCTCTCGAAAACTAAAACTGTCAAATCTGGAATTAAAATCCTATCTACCTGCATTAACTAAAGTAAATGCCTTCCTACCTACTAAGGACGTGAGGTTAAAGGCTCAAGGTCCCCTTTACAATACAAGTGCACTTCTTTGTGAATGACTTCAATAAAGAGCGGCACAACAACTCCCAAGTATTTCAAAATGTGTGTTGGCGTTGTCCAGCTGTTTCCTCTCAATGTGTTGGCTCGCTTGATGTGTTGTGGATGCTCCTGCATCATACTCCTTGGCTTGAAAAGTTTCATGGGCTCTTGTCCATGAGCTCCTGCATGGTCTATCCATGCTTTTGGATAACTGCTTCAGTCTCCCAGCTAGCGTCCTCCACTAGGTGATTCTTCCATTTCACCAGGTACTCGAAGTACTGCTTTCGCCTGGTCTTCTTTCCCACTCTCTTGTCCAGTATGCACTCCATCTGTGGTTTCTCTGCAACTGAATCATCGGTTCCTTAGTTCCAGTCTTTTATTCTCCAACCTTATATGGGTATAAATCCGAAACATTAATTATCATAGATATTTCGATGCCATCTGGCAACTCAATCTCATAAGTATTTTCTCCAAATTTTCTCAGGACTCTGCATGGCCCGATCTTTTTCATTTTGATCTTGTTATATGTTCCCCTTGGGAACCTTTCCTTCCTCAAGTGTTCTAGAACAAGATCCCCAACTTCGAACTCAAGTTGTCTCCGATGTTGATCTGCTCTGTGTTTGTACTCCTGATTTGAATCCATTAGTCATCATTTCACCCTGCTGTCAAGTTCCTTCATCGCTTCAACGAACTCCTCCGCGCTTGCACTGCTAGTCGTAGCCTGTTCTGACTCCCTAAGTTCAGAAACTCCCCTCGGTTGTGTCCCATATACAATTTGGAATGGGATTTTTCCGGTACTCCGATTCACTGAATCGTTGTATGCAAACTCCGCCTGCGGCAATATGTTGTCCCAGCTGCTATGGTGCTTTGTGACCAGGCTTCTCAACAAATATCCAAGACTTCTGTTGACCACCTCGGTCTGTCCGTCTGTCTACGGATGGTAAGCTGAACTAAAATCCAAATTAGTTCCTATCTTCTTCCATAGCGTCCTCCAAAAATGACCTATGAATTTGGTATCCCTGTCCGAGACTATGCTTCTCGGCAATCCATGAAGTCTAACAATCTCTTTGAAAAACAAGTTTGCGATGTGGGTTGCATCACTGGTCTTTTGACATGGAATAAAATGTTTCATATTTGAAAACTTGTCCACCACCGCAAAGATGGAATCAACCCCTCTTTGCGTTCTCGGGAAACCCAATACAAAATCCATTCTTATCACCTCCCATGGCCTCTCAGGTATGGGCAATGGTTGATAAAGACCTGCATTCTACTTCTGACCTTTTAAATGCTGACAAATCCTACATATGTAAACAAACCTCTTGACATATGCTCACATTCCTGGCCAAAAATATGATTCGCTCAGCTTTGCGAATGTTTTTTCATGACCAAAGTGCCCTGCTAATCCGCCACTATGCTTTTCCTTCACCAAATTCTCCCTCATGGAGCAATTCGGAATGCATAATTGATTGCCTCTGAACAACAATCCCTCCTGGATCATGTAATCTATCCRTGGGATTCAATCCCTAAGAACGGGATTCTCAGCTGCTTYATATGCTTCCCCGAAGTCTACATCTCCRGTGTACATGTCCTTCAGATTCTCAAAACCCAATGTCTTGACTCTGAACTCCTGCAACAACAAACATTTCCTGCTCAAAGCATCARCCACTTTGTTAGCAGTTCCTGRAATGTGTTTAATTACAAACGTGAAATTCTGCATGTACTCTACCCATTTTGCATGTTTCTGATTCAACTTCTCTTGTTGACTCACAAACTGCAATGCATGATTATCACTGTATAATAAAAATTCTTTTGGGATCAAGTAATGCCTCCACTTATTTAAGGCATGTATGATGGCATAAAACTCTTTATCATACATGGAGTATTTCTATTTTGCTTCATCCAACTTCTCGCTATAATATGCAACTGGTCTGTCCTCCTGACTCAAAACCGCTCCTATGGCATATCCGCTTGCATCACATTTCACCTGAAATGTCTTCTGAAAATCTAGCAACACCAATACTGGTTGCTTCGTGATCTTTCACTTCAACAGATTGAAGCTCTTCTCGGCCTCTATTGTCCAATGAAAAGTCTTGTGCCTTTTCTTTACTGTGTCCATCATCGCTGTGCTAATTCCACTAAAATTCCGAATGAATTTCCTGTAGAAACTAGCCAAACCATGGAAACTCCTCACCTTGAAAGAATTTCTCGGTGATGGCCAATTCTTGATCACGTCCACCTTCTCTGGATACATTTTCAACTCATTAGCTGAAATACCAAAACCCAAGTAAATGAGCTTTGTTTTCATGAAGGAACACTTCTTCATGTTGACCAACAACTTCTCCTGCTGCAGCTTCCTCATCACAATGGCTAAATGCTTCAAATGCTCATCCTTTCTCTTACTAAAGATCAATATATCATCCAGATATACGATGACAAATTTTCTGATGAATTCCCTCAAGACTTCATTCATCAGTCTCATGAATGTACTCGGCGCATTTGTCAAACCAAACGGCATGACCAACCATTCGTACAAACCTTCATTTGTCTTGAATGTTGTCTTCCATTCATCACCCTCTCTCATGCGAATCTGGTGATATCCTTTCTTCAGATCAATCTTCGAAAAATAATTTGCCCCACTCAGGCAATCCATTAGGTCATCCATTCTTGGCAGTGGAAATATGTACCTGATGGTGATTTTATTAATTTCTCTGGAGTCTGTGCACATTCTCCAACCTCCATCCTTCTTCAGACTAAGCACTGTCAGAATAGCATACGGACTCACGCTTTCTCTGACTAATCCTTTATCTAGCAACTCCTACACTTGCCTTTTGACTTCTTCATTTTCCTATGGCATCAATCTGTATGCAGCCTTATTTGGTAAACTGGCTCCTGGTATGAGGTCGATGTGATGACTCACACTCCTCACTGGTGGCAATGAATGAGGTAATTCATCCACGATTATGTCAGTGAACTATCACAGTAGTTCCTGAGTCTCAACTGGTAAGTCGTCCACTCTTGTGCTAGTCAGGACAATTCTCGATTTTCTGACCACAAAGAATTGTGGATTTTCCTTCTTCTCCATCTCTGTGAGAAGCTCCTTCCCACTCATGAGAAGTATGGTATTGCTTACTTCCAGTTTCACCTCCTCATCCTTTTTCGGAAGCAATCTGTGTGTCCTCCCATCCTTCTCTAAAGTATATGTGTTCATTCTACCGTCATGAACCACATTTATGTCATACTACCATGGTCTACCCAATAATACATGACAGACATCCATGAGAATCACATCACATAAGACCTTATCCTTATATTCACCCATCTTGAAATCAACTAAACATTGTTTAGTGACACTCACCTGATGTCCCTTCTGCAGCCATGATACTTTATATGGACTTGGGTGATCAGTCATCTCCATCTCTAATTTCTCCACCATCTCGGTTGAAACGAGATTGTCGGTGCTTCCGCTGTCCACAATGACCTTTCATTTCCAGCCCTTGGTCTTGCACATGGTCCTGAACAGTTGGGTTCTCTGAGTTATTTCCTCTACCTCCTTCTCGAGTGTTAAAAGAAATTTATGTACTGTCAGTGACTTCCCACTTCTGGTGTCTTCATTCTCCACACATCGCCTCGGTGCCTCAGCGATGTGAGCTTCTCCGCTGTCCTTTTTCTTCTCTGGACACTCGAATGACTTGTGCCCATTCTTTCTACATGTGAAACATGTGATAATGACACCTCTTCCCCTACCTCTACCTCTAGTACGAGGAAGAGTGTTTGCATTAGCATAATCTCCTCGCTGATCATTTGGTTGTCCTCGCTGTGAGGTTCCACCCCTATCAATTTTACCCTGAGGTTTCTTCCATTCGTCCTTAGGCTTCTGAGTTCTTTCTTTGGAAATTGCCTTGCCTTTGGGATGACTCCTGCCTCACCCTCGCTGTCCTTGCTTACGGCTCAGCTTCTCCTCGGCTTTCAGAGCCATCTGATAAGCATCCTCAACTGTCCTGATAGTTGCCATGCTTAATTCATCGTGAATGTCATATCTCAGACCATTCAGGTATCTAGCTACCTTCTCATCATCATTCTTCTGATGACCTGCTCTGATATTGAGCTTGTAAAACTCTTCGATGTACTCCTTCACCGTCATCAACTTCTGTCTCAGGTTCTACATTCTTCTGAACAATGTGATATGATAATCTCTCGGGATGAACTTTTCCTTCATCTTTGCGATCATCCGATCCCAGCTTTTAATATTTTGTTTTCCTTTGGAACGTCTATCTGCCTGTAGCTCGTCCCACTATAATGTTGCGTGTCCCTTTAACTTGGTAACAACATGTCTTACCTTCTTATCCTCTTCGATATCCTCATAGTTGAAGTAGGTGTCAAGAGCTCGGATCCAATCCAGCAACTTGTCTGCATCCAGGCTTCCCTCATAGACTGGAATGTCCATTTTGGTCTTGGAACTCATCCTGGAAATGGCTTTGATCAACCGTTCGGTTATGCATCCTCTGCTGTGACTTCTTCTGCATGTCTGGCTTCCTCTTCAACTTTGGAATCGCTAA
>ML803284.1:305793-320527 GCA_009831015.1 Picea engelmannii
AAATCCTATGGTTGCGTGTCTCTCACCTCACGATTCCCTGAAGTTCGATGCGAGTCAATGTTGACTCCCTTTAGCTATCGGAGCTTCTCCCTGTCGGAAAATCGCTACTCGCGACGTCGACAAATTGAATTGCCAAACTCCAAACCTCGATGGGCCGATTTTCCAAGACACGTGTGGACTTGACTTCTCCACCCTTTATCCTTCTATCAGAATTTCGGAACTCACGGGATCGCGAGCCCTGATGTTCCTGGACTCGGGATTTAGCTTTCCCCGATCCTCGATTTGATGCCACCTGTACTCCACTAGTTCTCATGGTCCCACACTACCACGTCACTATCGGAATATCACTAATCACTAATCCCGCATGAAAGTGTTCCCTGTCGTCAAGAACCCTGATTCTCTGAACCCCGACTCCTTGGAATCTCCTGACACACATCGCACACAATCAACGGCTCAGAGCTTATCGGAGTATCGCTCTTCACGATATCGCTACTCCCGTTCCAGCAACTTGGTGCTCCAACTCGCGATATGCCGATATGCGATGTCGCATGTGACCTAACGGTCTCTGTGACTCTAGATCGACGGCTCCTCTTCCTCCTGGGTTTCAAACCTTTGAATGTTCATGCCTTAAACTCCTTGCAGCTTTGCAATATCTAACAGTCCTCAGGTCTTCATGAAATCTCTCCAGGAGATTTTAACCATCCATCCCTTCGTTGATATTTTCTGCGAAATGAACTATACGCCCCCTTTGCAGAACTTTGTTCAACCACTCGCCGACCTGTGGAGCTTCTCTCGAGCTTTCCACAGCACACCCTACAATTCTCCCTTAGAGAACTTGTAGGCCTATTCCTCCGGAGCTTGTCCTCGCTTCACAAGTCTTTATGAGGACTTGTTGCATTCACTTCTTGCAGACAAATCTTCAAACACGACTAAGTGTTGAAGCTTCCTCGACTCTGCGTGTTCCCCTACGACAGTAGTCCTAGTTCCCTTTTCTCATAATCGCAACCCTAAGCCTTCTTCTAAGATGCGCACGCCTTGCATGACTTTGGTGCCAAATCTTCACTTTTGAGAGCTTAGAACAAAAGTTATCTCTATCTGAATCTTACAGTCACGCACTCCTTGCGGACAAATTCCACTGCACTCTATGCAGGAATCTCTTGGCTCAGAATAGAGAAACAATTGAAGCTAATTTCTTACTCTCATAGATTTCAATTCAACCATGAAATCACATACACAGCATATCAAATAAAATGTATGACAAAAAGAAAACATTCATGAGCACATAAACAACATACACAGAGAAACAACACCAGCCATGAAATTGAATCAAAGACTCTTTTCTATTAATTCAAATCTGTACATGGGGTTCTGCATACAAGTTTCTCTGCTCACTCCCTCTTCTTTCTACTGAATGAATGAATTCTGAATGATCCTTTACAACGTACAAAGGAGGGTGTTTATATCTGTTTTCCCTCTCGAAAACTAAAACTGTCAAATCTGGAATTAAAATCCTATCTACCTGCATTAACTAAAGTAGATGCCTTCCTACCTACTAAGGATGTGATCTTAAAGGCTCAAGGTCCCCTTTACAATACAAGTTCTCTTCTTTATGAATGACTTCAATAAAGAGCGGCACAACAACTCCCAAGTATTTCAAAATGTGTGCTGGCGTTGTCCAACTGTTTCCTCTCAATGTGTTGGCTCGCTTGATGTGTTGTGGATGCTCCTGCATCAGGAAAGTGGCACCCTTGGAGCATGTAGTGCATCCTGAAAGGCACGTCGCGCAAGGAAAATGGAAAGAGGTGAGTCGAATCCTTGGAGTACATATTGCATCTTGAAGGGCACACTACGATTTTAACTGGTAAGTGAATAAACCTAGTCAGACATAAAATGAATGATGAGATAAGTAAGGTTTAAACAAACAATTTTCCCTAATAAAAAAATGTCACCAAGCCTAGTAAAATTAAAACCTAGGTCTAAGTAGAACATGTGGTCAAAAAAAATAAAAAAAAATAAACATGTAAGAAATTCAAAGTTATATATTAAAGTCAAAATTTTAATGGAGGATTACATTTTTAAAAAGGGGTAATGGTTGTTTTAATCTACATTTGCTAATTTAATTTTTAGTTAAAAGGAAAAGAGTGTAAATGCTTTCTTTTTTCTCTACACTTGCTAAATTAATTTTTAATTAAAAAGGAAAAAGGATAAATGATTGTTTTATCTACACTTGTTAAATTAATTTTTTATTAAAAAGGAAAAAGAGGGAAACATAAAAGAATTAGGAAACTTAAAGAAAAGGGGAAACATAAAGAAAAAGTTGAATGTCTAACTTAGTAAGGAATCTTGCCTTTGGAACTTTCTAATTATGAACTCAACTAGGAATTAAGTAAGGCATAGGTCATTTAAGAAGTGTAAGGGAATTTTGTGACACTGAGGAGCATTTTTAGGAATGCTTTTAGGTGGATGAGGGAAATAGAAATATTTAATTAATTAATAAAATTGGTTTTTTGGTGCAACTAGGGGGATCGGGCAACATGTGTATGGGGGAGGTTTTTTGAAATTAATTAAATGAAAAAGGAATTTAATGAGAATTTGGGAAACTAATTACTTGAAAAATCTACAAAAATGATGGAGGAGGAGGAGTATGGATCTCATCTTTTTGTGTAAATTTACGTTGTTGAAATTTTACCTTGACTAAACTTTCTCTTGTGGGAGTTGGGATACCTAGCTCGAGTAACGAGTGGTAGCTTGACCTTGCGAGGTGGGTTGGGTGCTAGCATTCTCTACTATTGTGTGTGTGGCTCCTTTCTGGCTCAGGGGGGATCTGGGGGAAGCAGCATACCCCTAGCGTCGGCTAGGAGGTACCAGTGAGGCCACATCAGTTGGCAAGTGGGAGTTGGATGTAGCATGCAGGGGACACCGACTCAGAGCTTTCGCATTTGGCTACGGTATACATGTGTATATTTGTATTGAATGGTAGTTTAATTATTTTTCCTGCGCCTTCAGTAATGTACTTATACTATGTTAAAGATTATGTTTTATTCATCGTAACACTATCCAAAGATTTCATTTTTATCTTCAACAATTGTCTTGATGATCCCAGTGTTTTATGATCAAAGAACTTAAATTCATCCCATTCTTATGCTCATTATATCTGAATTGATTTCCCATGGAGAACCCAAACTCTGATTGCAATGACTTCTATGAGTTGTTTTATTGTTTAATATGAAGAATAATTGTGTTTTTATCTTTTGTCCCTATTCCTTAAGCTATTAGTTTATTCCTGAGTAGTCGGCCAAGAGTCGAATCGACGGTTGTCACTCTGGTGTTTAATGACCTATATATTCAAATGCACTTCTTTCCTGTCCATCGATAATAAGTGAAGTATAAATTACGCCCAATTATCTATCCCTTACTTATCTCTTTGTTTCATTGATTCATTGTTGAATGATTAGTCTTTGTGCCTTCTTGTGAATGACTATCTCTGTATTTTGATTGATTCATCTATGAATGATTAACCTTTGATCTCGACATTTTCTTTTATGAAAATCTCTTCATCCTCCCCAAAAATTGTTTTTCCCTACAATTCTCTTTTTCTAGACATCTTTCACACCACGTTTGCTTGGTGTTTTACACAGCCTTCCACTAGTTTTTACATAGCATTTTGGCTTGGATTTTATTGTTCCTTAGTTTTGGATCCGTATGGTTAATACACAACGATTTTTATTTGTGTTTGATACACTGCATTATCACATTATATAACGATTTATATGTTAGACCACAATTTTGTATAATATAGACCACATTTTATATAATGATTCCCAGCGTTTGAAATAGTAAAAAATCTGCATTTTTTTGGATAGCATGTTATGCTCTGTGTTTTTGTATAGTGATATTGTTGTTACTCTGTGTTTTTCTTTGGATAGAAATTTAACTTGGAAGAGATCCATTCTTCTAGAGTTTTATTTTCACTTTTAAATGTATTTACACAATGCCTTTGCTGGGAAGCGAGTTATTTGTGTAAAGTTTCAAATTTTTCCCTTTTAAATATAACTACTCAACGAATTTGATTGACATCGATATTATTTCTGGACAGTTTTCTTGGCATGTGACACAACACTCACCCCACGATTTTCAGGGAATTTACACAATGGTTACACCATGATGTTTCGTGGAATATTACCCAACATTCATGCAACTAATTTCATGGCACATTACTCATCATTCAAACTAATATATTCGTGGCACATCACACAACATTCACATTATGATTTTCATGGCATTTACATAGCAATATCTTATCTATGAATGTTAGTACACAATGATATATTTACCAACGAATTTTATTATTGATATGTCTGTGTTTATGATAAGTCTATGATTTTTTTATGTATTAATGGGTAGTTTTTTTTAGATGTAACAATGGATAGCGATTTTCTTATGTATTAATGGATAGTTCTATCATATGGTTGATAGACAACATCATCATGTATTTAATGTGCAACATTATCATGTACTTAACTGACAATGATATATATATATATATATATATATTGTACAACGATATACTATGACACGGCGATATCACACTACCCAACATTATCATTTTAAATGGTGATATCATAACACACAACGAACTCATATTTCTCTCAACAATATTAGATGCCATTATTTAATAGAAAACATTTTAATATATATATGGTAGCAATTTTATAAACAACGATTTACAATATGATATAATAGCCAACAATTTTTATAATATAATAAGACAACAATTTTATAATATATCATAAACAACGATTACAATTGATAATCTGGTAGCGATTCCACAATTTTAATTATGATACAACGATATCATACATTTTATTTAGACAACATATATTTACAATGTGTGTCAATGTTAGACAACAATAACTTGGCCAATGTTCCCTTCAAAATGATAGACAACATATCAGTGCTAGGAAGCATATATTTAGACTGTGTTTTCATGCAATTTATCATATAAACAACGTTTTTATCATAGACAACGAATACTTCATCATACTTCATGACTGTGTTTTGATGAATGTGTTTTGATTGCATTTGTATGACTGTGTTTTGATGACTACATTGGTATGACTGTATTTTATTGCATTTGTATAACTGTGTTTTGATTGCATTTGAATAGCAATTTAATATTGCATGACTGCGATTTGTTTGCAATTGAATCACATTGATTGATTAGCATATGATTTGTGATACCATTTATTATTGACAATGATTTAGCATTTATTTTATTATATAGATCACATAGATAGCAACTTTATCTACGGTTCGTGATATTTTTGTTTCCATTTAAAAGATAGTGAATTCAGTTTTAAAAGACATGTATTATATTATTTTAAAAGACATGTTTTATATTTGTTTCATTTTAAAAGATAACAAATTCATCCTTAGGAAAATACTTATAGGATATCTAGAATCGGAAATTAGATACAATGAACTATTTGTTTTGATAATAATTATTTTTAATGTGTACATATTGATGTATGTTTGCATAGAATTTGTTGCTCCAGGACGTTATTATGATGTATGATTGTTATAGTAGTCAGATTTCCCTTGTGTCTTGTTGACTTGCCGAGTGGGTGCTTGGGTATAGTCTTCATGTTTGACAGTTAATTCGATCTCCTAGCGCATTGGATTTTTCTTGGGATATTGGTATAGATATGTTATGTAGTGCCTTGGTGACTATCATGCCTACTGCTTTGTGACAACATTATTCCTAATGAGGGGACCATTGCACGCCCTGATGGATAGACGCGAATGATAACCGGGCCAGAGTCCTGTGCTTCCCGATGTGGGTGTATTGTTCATTGTAACAAATGTTGGTACTTGGTTTTGTAATGCCTTAATGCCTTTGGTTTTTTGCACGGTAGAGGATTCTATTTACTAGTCATCGAAGCCACTATGTAAGGTTGTTGATGGTTTCTTTTAGCTTGTAAGCATTGTCTTGCTTGTGTTGGGCAGGTATTCATTATTATTTGTCTATTGATTATCACATGTTTCATATAGATGCATGATGTGCTAGTGTATTGATTCATTGTTTTCTAGTTCTTGATCTGCGTGTGTTTTGTTTGTCATCAAGTTGTGTTGTTTAACTGTTGTCATCGATTGCCTTCCTACTTCGAAAACAAATTTGTTTTTGCATCTCGTCGCATGTAGTCATAACAATGGGGTCATTACACAAACATAAATGTAAATAAGGTAAACTAAGAATCTTATCATTGTATCAAAGCACATATGGTTTCATTCTTATAATTGGCTATACGAAGCCTCTACTATATAATTGTTTTTTAACATAAAATATTTTATGGTTTTGATATAATGTGACAATGCATTCGATATTTTTTGGGTGTATTACTAAGTGATCAAATTTTATCATTGTGTGATTCAAGTGGATTCTCCTATTATTAGTTGGGCCATACTTTTACTTCTCAACATGAGGGCACATGCCCTTTTTTTTTGTCAGTCTACCCATTAGTTTGCATAAAAGAATTGAAGATAAATGTGAGTAATTTGTTCTTTAAACCACTTTGAGACGATTTTATATTGAGTTGCATATAAACATATCTTCCTCTCTAAGTTTTAACATAATGCTTGAATACATACAATTTCTTTTAATTCATATGGTTCATTCATGCATACCTTGCTAACCAGAAGAAAATCCAATGAAGATCCAGGATGGATCCTCCTCCTTGTCTAGCTAGGGTGGATATTGCACCACCGAAACTAAACTACAATGGAAGGGTTTTTTCAAAACCCAAATGAAAATCTTGGCTCCAGGAATTCTCTAAGATCAATCCAAACATAATACCAAAGTGAAGGGTTACCCATCTATTTATTCTTCCTCTGATCCTTCTATATTTTTCCCTTTTGACCAAATCAAACCCTTACCTTATTTTCCCTTCAATTTTAACTTAAACATTAAAAATTACTTTTTAATGTTTAAATAATTAATAATTTACCTTTTTAATATCAGAAAGTGGTTAATTGTCTTCTAATACATTCAATGCTCAAACAAATGAATGATTGGCCTTAATTGTTATATATAACAACAATGATGTTCAACCTCGACATTTTAAGTGCCATTCTATGCAAAGATCAACTTAGCAACAATTTTTAACCATATAACAAGTACATGGTGTAAATTAAAATGGCGTGAATTAGAAAATTTGAAAATTCACTCATCTATTTGAAATTATGTTATGGTTATCTTCAATTTTTTGGTTTCTAATTATTTGTAGAATAAAATCACTTTAGTGTGAGGGAAGTTAACAAAATATTAGGAAAATGTCTAGAGCAAGAGGAAAAGGAAAAGATTCGATGCATAACCATATACCTTTTTACCAAAAAATATATGAAAATGTGGAAAAAACATAAATTTAAATAAGGTAAACTAAGAACCTTATCATTGTATCAAAGAACATATTATTGCATGTTTAGAATTGGTTTTATTAAGCCTATGATATATAATATTTTTTTTAACATATAGGATTTTATGATTTTGGTATAACATCACAATACTTTCGATATTTTTGGGGTATAGTACTAAGTGATCAAATTTCATCATTGTGTTTTTTAAGTGAGTTATAAAATCTTATGATTTGGGGCCATTCTTTCACTCCTAAGCATGAGGGAACACACCCTTTTGTTTTGTTAGCCTACCCATTAGTTTGCAACAAAAGAATTAAAGTTAAATGTGAGTAACTTGTTCTATAAACGACTTTGAGAATATTTTTTATTGAGTTGCATATATATATATATATATCTTCCTCTCCAATTCTTAACATAATACTTGAATACATACAATTGATTTTAATGTCTATGGGTCATTCATGCATACCTTGCTAACAAAAACATAGACCCCGTAGAATAAATATTTGAAATCCAAGACCAATATACAAATGATGTCAAGGATTGAGCATAGTAGGGATATTTTTCATGGTCCAATCCATGGTTAGTGATAGAAAACAACTGTAAGGTCTTCTATTAGAAGGGTGAAAAAACCCTTTCCCAAGTCCTCAAGGAGACGAAACTTGGGGTTGATCCAACACCCAAGTGTATCACTAGTTGGGAAAGTGGGAACCTTGGGTGCACGAACGCGCCAAGGGTATTTCCCAACCATGAGGGAAAGCACAAGGAAAGGCACACCAAGGTTGGGATGCACCGGTCCCAAGGGACACGATGGTTGATGAATGTATGGGTTTGCTTGGGTGCATGGGTCCATGAAGTTGCGCACCGGTTCATTTGAATTCTTTGGTCCGTGAAGGGATGCGATACACACAAAGGAAATGACGGTTTGCGATGGTGACCTTTGGAGTCGATATAAGAGAACAAGGGTGCACAACCAATGAAGGTACATTTGAGCAACATGTGATAGTGTTCTTTCTTTTGTGCTTAAAGTAAGTCTTGAATATTGCATGAAAATGTTTCCCCATTAATGTGCAAAAGATTTCCATATCATAAATATGGAAATATGGATGTGTTTGGTGGTAAGTTGATTTCCCTTTGTAGTTAGAGTACAAATGTGATGATGTTATGGCTTGTAAAATAAATAGATGGTTAATTTAATTGTTTCATAAAATGGTTTGAATTCATACAAGTTTTTTATGTTATTTATAAATGGACGGTTAATTTTATTGTTCCATAAAATAGTTTAAATTCATACAATATTTTTTATGTTATTTATAAATGGATGGTTAATTTAAAATTATTCCATAAAATAGTTTAAATTCATATAAGTTTTTTTTATGTTATTGTTTGTGAAAAAAATGAATGATTTCCCTTTAATTATTATATAACAACAGTGATGTTCAAATCTTAACAAGATGTGGACTTTTTAAGTGTTACTCTATGTAATAATCAAGTTAATGATGATTCTTAAAGATATAACAAGTACATGGTGAAATTTAAAATGGTAATTTAGTGAATTTACTTGCATGAATAAAGATTCTTGGAAGCTTTTTCAACAACAAATGAATAATAAAAATTTTCAACAACAAATGAATAATAAAATGTTAATATAAGTATTGAATATTGTGTGAAATTTTTTCTTCATTAATGTGCAAGATATTTCCATATCATAAATATCGTGCAAGATATTTCCATATCATAAATATCAAATGAGGGATGACTTTGGTCATATGTTGATTTCCCTTTGTAGTTAGAGTTCAAATGTGATGATGTTATGTCTTGTAAAATATATGAACGATTAATTTAATTGTTTCATTTGAATTCATATAAGTTTTTTTCACAATTTTTTTTATGTTATTTATTAATGGATGGTTATTTTAAAATTGTTTCATAAAATAGTTTATGTTATTTTGTTTTGATTGTTAGTGAAACAAATGCATCATTGTCTTTAATTATTATATAACAATAATGATGTTCAAATATTAACATGATGTGGACCTTTTAAGTGCCATTATATGTAATAATAAATTTAATGATGATTCTTAAATATATAACAAATACATGGTGTAAATTATAAAAGTTCAAAATTCACTCATCCATTTGAAATTTTGTTAGGTTTATCTTCAACTTTTTGGTTTTCTAAAATTTTTGGTTTTCTAAATCTTCGTATAAGGTTATTGATTGACATTGCCATAAATAATTTAATATAGTGAATTTACTTACATTAATAAATATTCTCCAACAACAATAGAATAAAAAAAATTGTTAATATCATGTGTAGTTGCGAGAGAGTCTTTCAACGTTATGGCATACACTCCACAAGAAAATATTTGAAAATGAATATAATTATATTTAGTGTTATTTATTTCATGCTTAAAGTTAGTATTGAATATTGTGTGAAAAATGTTTCTCCATTAATGTGCAAGAAATTTCCATATACAATTATATTTAGTGTTTTTTCTTTTGTTCTTATAGTAAGTATTGAATATTGTGTGAAAATGTTTCTTCATTAATGTACAAGAGATTTCCATATCATAAATATAGAAGGAGGGATGATTTTAGTAGTATGTTGATTTCCCTTTGTAGTTAGAGTTCAAATGTGATGATGTTATGGCTTGTGAAATAAATGGATGGTTAATTTAATTGTTTCATAAAATTGTTTGAATTCATATAAGTTTTTTTATGTTAAATGTTTTGATTGTTAGTCAAACAAATGAATGATTGGCCTTAATTATCATATATAACAACAATGATGTTCAAATGTGGAAATTTTAAGTGCCATTCTACGCAATGATCAAGTTAGCGATAATTTTTAACCATATAACAAGTACAATGGTGTAAATTAAAATAGTTTGAATTAAAAAAGTTCAAAATTCACTCATCCATTTGAAATTTTGTTATGGTTATCTTCAAATTTTTGGTTTTCTAATTCTTTGTAGAATAAAATCACATTAGGATGAGTGAAGCTAACCAAATATTAGGAAAATATCTAGAACGGAAAATATTTGATGCATAATCGTATGCCTTTTTACCAAACAATATATGAAAATGTGGAAAAACTAATAATTGCAAAAACAAATGTAAATAAGGTAAACTAAGAACCTTATCACCATATCAAAGAACATATTGTTGCATTCTTAGATTTGACTATATGAAGCCTATGTTATATAATACTTTTTTTAACATAAATAATTTTATGGTTTTGATATAGCATGACAATACTTTCGATATTTTTGGGGTGTAGTACTAAGTGATCTAATTTCATCATTGTGTGTTTCAAGTGAATTATGAACTCTTATCAGTTGGGGGAATTATTTCACTCCTCATCATGAGGAAACACAACCTTTTGTTTTGTCAGTCTACCCATTAGTTTGCAATAAAATAATTGAAGATAAATGTGAGTAACTTGTTTTATAAACCACTTTGAGAAGATTTTATATTGAGTTGTGTAACATCCCTCTCTGGCACACTGAGCGAACTTATTCTTTGAGGACACTTTCTCACAAGTGATCTGGATTATTATGCTATTAAAAATTTTGATTTTGATTATGAGGCATTATGGGATGATGACATGTTGTTTTATCACCTCGACATAGGCAGGTGCTATTGACTAGATTTTACTGAGTGTGCAGGATTTTGGACCTCGAGGATGCAGATGCATCGACGAAACCCCTTGGACTCTGGATCAAGTCAGGGAGTGTACCATTGGGGTTTGATTGTTTTACTGTGATATTAGTGCATCTGATTAGATGATATTATATGGATATGTTTTGACATGATTTGTCGATTATGCAAGCTGATGATATCTTGTCAACCAAGCTCACATGTGGAGTAAAGGGGTCACGCATGACTACCAGAGATGTTGAGGGAGAGGTGTGGACAATAGCCCTGCCACAGGCTACTAGCACTCCTATCGTGGCTCGAACTGTAGGTTAATGTTTACCTAGTTCGAGAGGACCCACGATGTCATGAGGAAAGACTACAACAGTCGCTCATGATGATTCTAAGGGGCACGCAATAAGGCGGGGACCTTATTCCTTAGAGGTCCTTAGTCTCCCACAAGTTCAACTGGTGAAGTATTGACTCCAAGGGTTTTTGATGTCTACCAAGTCATTCAAGAGGTGAGTGACACCCTTGGAGCACGTGGTGCATCCTGAAGGGCACGTCGAGCAAGAAAAATGGAAAGAGGCAAGTGGCACCCTTGGAGCACCTAGTGTGTCCTGAAGTGCACGTCGCGTTGTTTTGATAAATGAATGAACCTAGACATCCTTAGGATGAACAATGTGATAAGATTTTTTAAGAAAAAATCTCCCTAATAAAATGTCACCCATCATGAATATTAAGGTCTAGGTCTAAATCATGTTAGTGGTAAAATTTTATCTTTTTTATTAAAAGAATTGTGATATATATATATATATATATATATATTTAAGTAAAAGTGGGACCTTCCTATTATAGCTTCATACAAAAAAGAGAATACATGCCAGATAGGAGCCAGGTGTCTTGCCTGTGAAGGAAACCAGGACACCTGGCTATCACACTATAACAGGTCCAAAAGTGATGGAAAACATAGAGCCACCTTGCCCATAGGAAACCAGGGGGTATAGTCTTAACTAACAGCATTTTAATAGTGGAGTTTCTAAGGCTATTTCGACTAGCAGCTAGAGGACTACTGTCCTGAGAAAGTACAACAGCAATTGTAAAGAAAAACATGGAAACGCTGGAACCTTTTATCCGGGGCTCGCCTTGTTGTCTCGTTCTTCTGCTGCTCGAGCTGGAATGACGAAAGGCTGTGCACAGGTAGGACAGAGTCGCTTGGGTGAGGCATTAGAGTAAGCTGCATATAACATGTACAGTCGTTGGCTTGCGCAGACCGTGTGAAAGATTTGGTCTTCTGCTAGGCTTCGGAGTTCAAAGATAAGCTTCAATTTCTCCGGGAGCAAAAGAGGTGGCGAGGGCGGCCTCATCTACGCGTCTTCATTTCCTTGACAGTCTGCATCCTGGACTGTATCAACTTCCATCACCTTCTCCTCTTCGATGATGCAGTGTCCTGGGCCGGGGTCCAGAGAAGCTTTGGCACAAGAGTCGGAAGAGGTTCTACCGGGCAGAGTGATGCGAGAGCGAAAGACACGGGCGTAGGGGTCCCAGTCATCCGGGAAGGTGACCAAATTCTAGTGCAAGAAATCCGGAGGGGGCTGTATGCTCGGGTCCTATTCTATGATTGTGCCAGGAGGTGAAGCTTCATGAATTGCCTGCCGTCGACACCTTCTAACTAGAGTCACTGCACTCTGGAAATCCCTGTGTCTTTTCCTTCTCACGGCGGTGGCATACCATCCAGCCCCTCTACGCGGTTTCCCCCTTAGAAGCGGCATAGCTGGAACGGAGAGGAGAGCCAGGTCGCCTCGCTGCACAGAGAACTGTTCAAATAGAATGGAGCCCTCGAGAAGTTTGATGGACCAATAAATCCCAATAAACTCCATTAATTCTACAAGCTTAATGCTCTATCTGTTAGGACCTATGACACTCGTGCTGAAAGGCTTCATGCTACGGAGATGGAAGGAGTTGACGCACACTATGGATCGCAGAGTGTGTGGGGAGGATAGTTAATAAAGTGCCCCCGCCTCCCCTCGCCACCTCCCCTTGCCACCTCGCCTCAACGTCCTGGACACATGTCACCCCATCTGGGGTAGGGAAATCTTTGTTGGCCAATAGCTTGCAATGATGGTGGAGATCTGAGGGATCTGAGCTGCTAGTGTTCCAGCTTATGTGCTCCCTTTCCCTGTAAACACCTTCATTGGCGAGGAGATCGACTACTGTGTTTGCCTTCCTTTTGATATGTGAGGGGATGACACTGATGTTCCGCCTGAGCAGGCTTTGAAAGTCTTCTAACAATCCTACTAAACGCTAGCTGGGAGAGATTTTGTGTGGGTGTCCCCCATGCAGGATTTTTGTGATGAGCTGAATGATTATTTGAGAGTCCCCTTCCAGTATGATATTGCGACTGGTGAGAGAAAGAGCTTGTTTGAGACCCTATAAGAGGCCTGTGAGTTCCGCTACATTGTTGGTGGTTTCTCCCAAGTATCTCGCACTGAGAGTTAGGATTTTCCCAATAGAGTTCCTGATGACTGCTCCGTAACCAGCTGGTTCGGGGTTACCTTTTGAGGCTCCATCGAAGTTGATTTTTATGAATCCAGCAGGAAGGGGGGTCCAAAGCGACGAACTGGAGAAGTGGCTCTGAGGCACCCGAAGGGTTCCCTAGTCTTTGAGGTTCAGCATCCAGCTTTGGAGGATGTGCGCCTCCTCGCGATTGCACTCTTGGTCCCGAAGTTGCTAATGCTTTCTCTGAATAGTTTCTCTGATGAGTTTGACGACTGAATTCCAGGTTGCCTCTGCTGGGGACTGCTTGGAGTGGAAGATGCATTTGTTCCTCTCTTTCCATATCTGCCAGAGAGTGAAGCCGGGTAGTAAGAGACAGATTTGATTCAGAATGGGGTTACTGTAGGTGATTGAGTCCCAATTTTCGATAGTATCTTTGATGCTGCCACGATTTTGGTTGGATCGGTGCATGATTTGTGCTCCTTGATCCCAGATTGCCTGGTTGTAGCTGCATCCATTGAAGAGGTATTCTTTGGTTTCCTCTTGGGCTTGACAGAGTATACACATGGATGGTCCAGTGAACCCTCTCTTCCTGAGGTTGTCCCATGTTAGAATTCTGTTGTGAATAATTAACCAGAGGAAGGTAGATACCTTAGGCCATAATTCCTTGCACCAAATTTTGCTCCAGATGTTGTGCCCTTCCTGGTTGTTTTGATGGCAGTGTATACTATAGGCCTCTTTTACCGAGAAGTTGCCAAAAGCTGAGTGTCCCCATCTGAGCATGTCACTTCCTTCTCACCAGGGAATTTTCCTACGTCCAGCCTCTTGCTGCCAGGCGGTTAGGTTTATATCAGGGGGAATGCCTAGCTCCTGGTTGGAGATTTTCCATTGCCGCCAGGTGTGTTCTGTGTCCACGGGTTTCCATAGATCACGTACCTTTAGTGCAGAGAGATGATTGAATGCCAGGTGGAGGGGTGTGAGTTCTTCAAGGGCTTGTAGAGGCTTAAGTTGTTTCCAGGAATCTTGCCAGAATCTTGCGATGTCTCCATTGCGTATTTCCCAGAAGGCATGCTTCTGTATCATGTCCCTGTTTTGCCAAGCGGTATTCCAAATGTTTGACCCCTGCATTTTGATGTTGTGTCTGATCAGTTGGTCCAGTTGCATTGTAGGGGCATATTTGTGTTTC
>ML803284.1:330070-352209 GCA_009831015.1 Picea engelmannii
GTTAATGTTGTTATTCAAGTTTATGGCTAGTTGGATGGGGATTCAGATTAATATAGAATTGTCCATTTAGGTTGTAATAAATATTAAAATTTGTATGGTGAGTAAAAACTAGATTGCAAATTTTAGACTTGCTAATTTAGATAAGAAATTGATGTTAGTTGTATTTATAGATATCACCTAATTTGTAACTCAGACATGCTAAATTGAGTCGTAATTCATGTTAAGTTCGGTTGGTAACTCGTTGACTAATGGAATTTAGACTGGTTAGTTGATCTATAATTAACACCAATTTAAATAATAGATATTGACCTTTTAGACTTGATTAATGGTTGGGTTGTTGACGAAGTCATTTTTATCTTGTGCTTCCTGTTGAGGGTGTTGTTGTTCATTTTAATTAATGTTTGTACATGGTTTTGTAAACATTTAATGTGCTTGGTTGCTCACTGTAAGGGTTCTAGTTACTTGTGTAATTAATTTTGGGTGCGTGGGGTTGTTAGGATGATTGTCCTTAGCTTAGTAGGCATGCTCTACTTGTGTCAGGTGGGATGTAGACACCTCCTTGTTCCTCAGAATAGTCGCCAACCTTGAAACCTTAAATGGTCAAAATGAATGGGAACCTAGGCTTGAGCATTGCTTATGTGTCCTGGAGCTCCTAACCATTGCAGGGTAGGACAGGCGGGTAGTCATTCTTATTCTTCGTCAGTTGAATGTCATACATTTCTTCCAAGTGCTTGACGTGCTTTTATGTTAGTTTGTTATGTTTGTTGTGGCATGATTTGCATGCATTGTATTTTTCGTCGTGTTGCGATGTTGAGTATAATGTCATTATTACCTTCCTACATACAGACACAAAAAAAAGAATTGCACTTATTATGTGAGGCTTGTTGTTGTAGCAAAATGGGAGGTTCATTACATATGGTATCAGAGCGGGTTCAACCCACGACTTGGGATCGCTACGACTTTCGTTGATATGATTTGATTATAATGTTGCTAATTGAGTTGACTAGTATTCGTGCAAGTAATCATGGTTAGAAGACACCATGGAGGTAGACAATAGGGGGCTAGGGGAGGAGGCACAATGCCTCCAGTAGCATCCACACCTGAGGGGTCTAACCCCCAGGGAGATGAACAGGTTGTCGGGTAGCAGCAGATAGTTGTTGGTGATGTGTTCAGAATGATGAGATCTTTTCAGCACATGTCTGAGGCACTGATCAGTTGTTTGGAAAGAGATGAGGCCAGGGCATCGGCACCCCCTGAGGTTCCACCACGTGCTCCGGTTGGTACTAGTAGCATTCATCGTGAACTCGAGAAGGTCAAATTTCTCAATTTCTTTGGTGCCCCATATGGTGCATCCGCCGAGTCATGGTTGGAGAATATGGCGATGTGCTTTGCACTTCATGATTATACCTCCAACATGAAGGTATGCATGGCGGTCTTCCAACTGAAAGGAAGCACTCTTCTATGGTGGAAGATTCTCCTACCACAACTGAACATGGTTGTCAAAGATGTGTCATGGGAACTGTTTGGGGAACAGTTCCAAGAGAGGTACCTTTTAGAGGAATTCATTGAGCGTCAGCTCAATGAGTTCAACGCCTTATGACAGGGCGGTCGTATGGTGCCCGAGTACGAGGCCCATTTTATGCAATTGCTCTAGTATGCTCTGCACCTTAACATCGAGAAACTTAGGGTCAACAGGTTCGTGTTCGGCCTTAACGACAACATACATGCAAAGGTCAGAATTTTGTTGCCTCAAACCTTGCATGATGTCATCTAGAAGGCCCTCATAGCAAAGGAGGAGCTCATCAGCGGGGGTTAAACCAGGACTTCAGCGAGACCAATAGGGCAGGTGTCTTCTGCAACACAACAACATTAGACACTAGCCAGACATACACCAGTATATCATGGCTTCCAGAAGGGATCCTCTTTCACTACACCTCGGTGATCAACGCCTCAGCAGCAGACACCTTATCGGGGACCACAGCATCAGCAACAATGTCAAACACAACAGCAGCAATTTAGGCCTATTCAGTAGAACATACCAGGATTCTAGGCCGGAGGGTTGTCACCTTCTACTTTGGGTAACAGAACTATTGGTTCAAAGAAGGGGTGTTGGATGTGTGGGGAGCCACACTACCAACGCGAATGCTCGGTGGAGAGGACTAGAGCATCTAGATCAGTCGGGCCTACTACTGTGGGAGATATGGGCAAGGCTCATCAAATTCATGCAATGGTGAATAACCTCCAAGAAGAGCATCATTCAACTGTGCTCGAGGTGACAGGTACCGTCGCTGACCAGACCCTTAGTATTTTGATAGATCTCGGTGCTACTGAGAGTTTTATTTCCGGTGTAGCGCTAAAAAGGATTAAGGTAAAGGCAGTTTAACAGGATGAGTTTAGTTTCGTAGAGATGACCTTGGGATCCAAACAAAAGGTTGGAGGAAAGGTTACGGGTTGTATCCTTAAACTAGGAGAGTTTTTCACAAGGTCCAACCTATACGTCACGATCTTAGGATCTTATGATGTCATAATTGGTATGGATTGGTTGGAATCGTATGAGGCGATACTCAAATGTAAGAGGAAATGGTTGAGCTTGGTTGATGACTAGGGATAGAGACATGTGATTGTAGGATGGATCTAGGGAGTTTCCCTGAGGTTCATCTCTTCCTTACAACTAAGAAAGAGCATGCACAAGGGGTGCAATATTTATGCGATCTTTGCATTAAACGAGAAGGGATTAATGGAAGGTTTAGAACACCTTACAGTGGTGAGAGAGTTTGTGAACATATTTTTGGAGGAGTTACCTAGGATGTCACCGGAGAGGGAATTGGAATTCAGTATAGACCTAAAACCGGGAACAAAATCGATATCTAGAATGCCTTATCGGATGTCAACAACGGAATTACAGAAGTTGAGAATGCAACTGAAGGAGTTGTTGGACCTGGGACTAATATGTCCTAGTGTGTCACCGTGGGGTACACCTGTTATTTCCATACGAAATAAGTATGGGTCATGGAGGCTCTGCATTGACTACCATCAATATAACAAGGCCTCGATCAAGAATCAATATCCATTGTTGAGGATTGATGATTTGTTCGATCAAATGAAGGGTGCGACGGTGTTCTCAAAGATCGATTTGTGATCAGGGTATCACAAGTTATAGATTAAGGAAGATGATGTCCCTAAGACCTCCTTTAAGATGAGGTTTGGACATTACGAGTTTATTTTTTTACCATTTGGATCGACAAACACCCTAGGGGTATTTATGATTTTGATGAATGGGGTGTTCTGCGAGTACTTGGACAATTTCGTCCAAGTATTCCTTGACGATATTTTTATTTACTCTCGGATGATGGAGGAGCATGACGAGCACTTTCTCTTGGCACTACAATGTCTATGAGAGCACAAATTGTATGGGAAGTTATCCTAATGCTCATTTTATCAATCGAAGATCCACTACTTAGGGCACATCATCTCCAGTGAAGGTATTGTTGTGGATCCAGCAAAGATCGAGGCCATTATGGAATGGCCTGCGCAGATGAATATCCCAGAAGTGCATAGCTTCATGGGTTTAGCAAGATACTATCAGTGGTTCATTGAGGGGTTTTTGAAGATAGCAAATCCGATCACGGAATTGCAGAAGAAAAACCAGAAGTTTGTTTGGACCGAAAAATGCATGGAAGCATTTCGGAGGCTCAAGGAGTTGTTGACAACAACGCCAATACTAAAGGTCTCGTACATGGATGTGGACTTCTTGGTATGCACTAACGCATCCAAGGAAGGCTTAGGTGGAGTCTTGATGCAAGACAGACAAGTAATCGCTTACATTTTGAGGAAACTGAGAAGGCATGAGGAGAACTACGTGACACACAATTTGGAGTTGTTAACCATCATATATGCCTTGAAGGTTTGGAGACACTACCTTGTTGGACAAAAATTTGAACTAAAGACTGACCACTATGGACTACAACACATCTTTACACAAAGCAACCTGAACACGCGACAACGACGTTGGTCAGAATTTCTTAGCAAGTATGAATTTGAGATTACTTACATAAAAGGAACAGTCAACTGAGTGGCAGACACATTAATTCAGAGACCGCGCATCTTTTCGGTGCTGCCTCTTCAGATGAATTTACGTGAAAACATTCTAACCTTACAGCATGACAATGACTGGTACAAAGAGGTCGAGGGTTTTATCGGACAAAACACAATGATGGTACCACGATTTGAAGGATTTTCATTTGATAGCGATGGTTTATTGAGGTTTAAAAATTGGATCTATGTACCACTAAACGACAAGTTGAGGATGCTGATCCTAAGCGAGGCTCATAGAGTAGTTTACATGGCTCACCAGAGAGTCACGAAGATGAGGGAAAACCTTAAACCCTTATTCTTTTGGAAGGGAATGAAGGCATACATAGTCAACTATGTGGCCAGATGTCCAGAATGTCAGTAGGTAAAGGTTGAACATAGACATCTAGCAGGATTACTACAACCACACACTATTCCAAAATTGAAATGGGAGGTTATTTCGATGGATTTTATTGTTGGATTTCCACTGACAGTAAGGAGACATGACTTGATTTTCGTAGTAGTAGACACTTTGATGAAGATTTATTACTTTATTCCTATGCATATGCCATATTAGGCACCTGACATAGATAGAGTTTTCATCAGTGAGATTGTGAGGCTGCATGGCGTGCCTAAGAGGATTATATCAGATCGAGGATCGGTGTTTACTGGACGATTTTGAACGAGTTTCCAAGAGGCCTTGGGAACCCAACTTAACTTTAGTACTGTGTATCACCTGGAGACTGATGGGCAGACCGAATGAATGAACTAGACCTTGGAGGACATGTTGTGTATGTACATGATGGACCAACAAAAGCATTGGGAAGAATTATTTCCACTAGTGGAGTTCACTTACAACAACAGTTACTAGAGCACCATTAAGATGGGGCCTTTCGAGTTTCTTTATGGGCAACCATGTCGGATGCTTTTGAGTTGGGATTGGCTTGAGGATAGGGTCCTAGTAGGACCAGAAGCAATCCAAGAAATGGAAGAGCAAATGAAAACAATAAGACAATGGATTAAAGAAGCGCAAGATCGATAGAAGAGTTATGTCAATGTGCACCATGTCGACCATAGTTGCAAGGTCGATGATCGAGTCTTCTTGCGGGTTAAACCGCATAAAAGTTTGATCAAGTTTGGGAAGGGAGATAAACTCTCTCCTAGGTTCGTGGGACCTTTAGAGATTGTGGAGAGAAAGGGGCCCGTGGCCTATCAACTAGCCTTGCCTGATTCTTTGAGGCGTATGCACGATGTTTTTCATGTATCTGTTTGAGAAATTATATTAGTGATCCTACACATGTTATTGACATGAGTTCCTTACAGGTATTGGACAAGGGGGCACTCACAGCTAAGTCAATATGCATCTTGGATCATCACGTTCAATAGTTATGGCATCGAACGATAGAGCAAGTCAAGGTCCAGTGGGACAATTATAGTCTGCACTCGACAACCTGGGAGGACGCATATGATATGCACCAACAGTTTCCATAAGGTCCAGTGGGACAATTATAGTCTACACTCAGTGACCTGGGAGGACGCATATGATATGCGCCAGCAGTTTCCATTTTTCTTTGATAGATAGACATATGATACTCTGATACACTTTATTTTGGCATATATACTATGAAACTTTGGGACAAATTTTGGACCAAGAGGGGGTGTATGTAACATCTCACTTTGGCGCATTGAGAGAACTTATTCTTTGAGGACACTTGCTTGCAAGTGATCCAAATTATTACGCTATTAAAACTTTTGATTTTGATTATGAGGCGTTATGGGATGATGACATGTTGTTTTACCGCCTCGACATAGGTAGGTTCTATTGACTCGGTTTTACTGAGTGTACAGGATTTTGGACCTCGAGGATGTAGAGGCATCGATGGAACCCCTTGGACTCTAGATCGCGTTAGGGGGTGTATCATTGGGGTTTCATTATTTTACTGTGATATTAGTGCATCTGATTAGATGATATGATATGGATATATTCTGACATGATTTTTCGATGATTTAGGCTGATGATATCTTGCCAACCAGACTCACATGTGGAGTAAAGGAGTCACGCACGACTACCAGAGATGTTGAGGGAGAGGTGTGGACAGCAGCCCTGCCACAGCCTACTAGCACTCCCATCATGGCTCGAACTGTAGGCTAAAGTTTATTTAGTTCGAGAGGACCCACGATGTTGTGAGGGTAGACTGCGACAGTCACTCATGATGATTCTAAGTGGCACACAATAAGGCGGGGACCTTATTCCTTAGAGGCCCTTAGTCTCCCACAAGTTCGCCTGGTGGAGTATTGACTCCAAGGATTTTTTATGTCTACCAAGACAGTCAAGAGGTGAGTGACACCCTTGGATCACGTGGTGCATCCTGAAGGGCACGTCACACAAGAAAAATTGAAAGAGGCGAGTGTCACCCTTGGAGCATGTAGTGCGTCCTGAAGGGCATGTCGCACAAGGGAACAGATGAGATGAGTGGCACCCTTGGAGCACCTAGTGCATCCTAAAGGGCATGTCGCATTGTTTTGATAAATGAATGAACCTAGATGGCCTTAGGATGAACAATGTGATAAGAATTTTTAAAAAACTTTTTCCCTAATAAAATGTCACCCATCACGAAAATTAAGGTCTAGGTCTAAATCATGTTAATGGTAAAATTTCATCCCTTCTATTAAAAGAATTTTGATATACATATATATATATATATATATATATATATATATATATATATATTAAAATTTAAAAACAAAATAAATAAAGAGTATAATCTTCGTTAAATCTTGTAACACGGAGGGAGTAAGAAATTTAATATATTCAAGAAAAAATAAATCTGTTGGAACAAAATTTAAAAAAAAGGGAATTAATTGTTTTATCTTTTTTATAATTTAAAATATAATAATTAAATGAGAAAAGGGAAAAAGGGTTAATTTCCACACTTGTCTTTTTGAGTTCTAATTAAAAAAGGGAAAGAGGGAAAATTTAAAATATTAGGAAACTAGGAAAAGAGGTAAACATAAAAAGGGAAAAAGCAGAAAGTCGAACTTAGTAAAGTATCTACCATTTAAGAGCTTTCTAATTTAAGTTGAACTAGAAATTTAATGGCGGGGAAAGTCATTAAAACTTGTAAGAGAATTTGGGGACACCTAGGAGTGATTCTAGGAGTAACTCTAGGTGGGTGAGGGAAATAAAGATAATTAATTAATTAAATAAAGTAATTTATGGAGGAATGAAGGAGATGGGTGACACTTGTACGGGGAGGAATTTTTAGGAATTAAATTTTAAAACCTTAACTAAACAAGATTTTTGGAAAGTAAGGAACCACGAAACTCTATATAATGAACGGAGGAGATGGAGGTTGGATCTCTTTTGTTTGCGTAACGTTACGTTGCAGAATTATCTACTTGATTGACTTAACTTGTGGGAGTTGGGATACCCAGCTTAGTGAGGAGTGGTATCTCGGCCTTGCGAGGTGAGTTGGGAGCTAGTCAAAATCTCTGGATAGTGAGTTTGTGGCCCCTTTGCGGCTTGGGGACTAAGGGGGAAGAAGAGTACCCCTAGCATTGGCTGGGAGGTACCTATGTAGTCTCATCGGTCGGCATGTGGGAGTTGCAAGGATCACGCGGGACGTCCACTCCGAACAGGAAATGATACGCTTTCTTCGTTTTGTATGATAAATTGTTTTAGAACTTATCCTTGAATCTACATTTTTACTTGGGTGAGTGAAATGATTGTCTAGATGGTTTTCTGAAATTTTCTTAGCCTAGCTTGATGATATATCAGCTCCCATGGCTTCATTTCCCTGCACATATTGACCACCTTGCTGTGTTGATTATGACCTTAGTGGTTGTTTATCCTTCATCCCTAGCTCACCAGTCCTTTCCTGAGCAGTCGGCCAAGATCCTGATCTACAGTCGTTGTCTTAGCGTTAAAATACATATGGATCTCAATGCCCTGCTTTTATGTGCGAGGATGATGAGCGAAGGATGAACCTATTAGTCGTCTACCCTTGATGTTTGTCCCTAGCTAATTTTTTCTTCCGCCATCTGGAAACGACCTCTGCGTGTGGAGTATCTTGTGTTCTGGTTGGTTTTCTCTAAGCATTGATTGATAGAACCCCTGCAATCATTCCATGACCCTTCCCATTGGATCCTTGCATTCTCTTACCGTTGTCTGTGTTGTATTTGGGTATTCTAGCAATGAGAAATGAAATGAATTCATCTCTAGATTTTACATTGGGTATTATAGCAATGAAAAACAAAATGATTTCTGGTCTACATTTTTATTTTGGCTATTCTGGCAATGAAAAACGAAATGAATTCATCTCTGCATTTTACATTGCGTATTCTAGCAATGAAAAAGGAAATGAATTCATCTCTGCATTTTACATTGGGTATTCTGGCAATGACAAATGAAATGATCTCTAGTCTTCATTTTTATTTTGGGTATTCTGGCAATGAGAAACGAAATGAATTCATCTTTTCATTTTACATTGGGTATTCTAGCAATGAAAAACAAAATAATTTCTGATCTGCATTTTTATTTTGTATTCTGGCGATGGAAAAGAGGAATTATTCTTGTATGCATTTTGTTTTACCTTTGGGGCGATTTTTCCCTTGATGAAGACTGTGTTTTGGTTTAAAATTTTTCTACCATTTGATTCATGTTAATACCCACGTTTTTTCTTTTCAATTCATCAAATTTCCTGCTGTGAATGACCACGATTTGGAAATTAAAAGATGACTGTGTTGCATGTTGAAATCACCCATGATTTTATCCATTTAAATCACAACTTTACTTGCTGGAATGACTATGTTTTTGATAATTAGAATTTGACTATGTTGTTGTAGAAATCGTCCACGATTTTATCCATTTAAATCACAACTTTACTTGTTGAAATGACCATGTTTTTGATAATCAAAAGTTGACTATGTTGTTGTAGAAATCACCCATGATTTTATCCATTTAAATCACAACTTTACTTGTTGGAGTGACCACGTTTTTGATAATTAGAAATTGACCGTGTTGTCATCTTAATTGACCACGACTTGCCTTAATCATTGCTTGAGTTGTTGTTGACTGACCATGAGTTGGTCCTTCTGCAATTTTGTTTGTCCCTTTTATCCTGCTTCACATTGAATGCATACCCAGTGTTCTCTCTGCCAAGCTTTAATTACCACAGCAATGTTACTGGCCATGTTGATTATCATGTTAACTGCAGTAATAAATTATATTTTGTTGCCTTATTAATTACTAAAATAATTTTTGCAACAATGTTAATGGTTAGCAGCCTCATTTTTCTGTTAAAGGCCATGTTAATTGCAATATGAAATGTTATATTTTTGCCTTATTAATTGCCAGAACAATTTCTACAACAATGTTAATGGTCAACATATTCCTTCTATTGATTAAATGCCACAACGAGTTAAATAGTTAATAGTTATATAAATCACCTGGTTATTGTGCTATGAATGGTTATGTTAACAGTCATACAAATTTTTTTGTTACTGTTATGTTAATTGTATGTTAACTAGAATGTTAAATGCCTTGTTATTGTTATATTACTTATTATGAAAATAGTCATGTAAACTATCGTGTTAATGCTATATTAATTGTCATGTAATTGCTATGATAATCACCTTGTTAAATTGCTACAACACTATTAATAGTTAGCAGTTCCCTTCTCTATGATAGTAGAATGCTAGCATTGTTAGTTTGATCAATATAGCTAGACTACATGTTTAGATTTAATTTCTTATAAGTGTTAATGGTAGCATTCCACTTTAAGAATGTTAATTTTGTTTTTCAAGTTTATGGCTAGTTGGATGGGGATTCAGATTAATATAGAATTGTCCATTTAGGTTGTAATAAATATTAAAATTTGTATGGTGAGTAAAGACTAGATTGCAAATTTTAGACTTGCTAATTTAGATATGTAATTGATTCTAGTTGGATTTATAGATATCGCCTAATTGATAACTCAGACACGCTAAATTGAGTTGTAATTCATGTTAAGTTTGGTTGGTAACTCGTTGACTAATGGAATTTAGGCTAGTTAATTGATGTGTAATTAACACCAATTTAAATCATAGATATTGACCTTTTATCCTTGATTAATGGTTGGGTTGTTGACGACGTCATTTTTAGCTTGCACTTCCCGTTGAGGGTGTTGTTGTTCATTTTAATTAATGTTTGTACTTGGTTTTGTAAACATTTAATGTACTTGGTTGCTCACTATAAGGGTTCTAGTTACTTGTGTAATTAATTTTGAGTGTGTGGGGTTGTTAGGATGATTGTCCTTAGCTTAGTAAGCTTGGTATGCTTGTGTCAGGTGGGATGTAGACACCTCCTTGTTCCTCAGAACAGACACTAGCCTTGAGACCTTAAATGGTCAAAATCTATGGGAACCTGGGCTCGAGAATTGCTTATGTGTCCTAGAGGTCCTAACCATTGTAGGGTAGGATGGGCAGGTAGTCATTCTTATTCTTCATCGGTTGAATGTCGTACATTTCTTCTAGGTTCTTGATGTGCTTTTATGTTAGGTCATTATGTTTGTTGTGGCGTGAGTTGCATGCGTTATGTTCATCGTCGTGTTTCGATGTTAAGTATAATGTCTTTATTACCTTCCTACATACACACACACAAAAAACAAATTGCACTTGTTACGTGAGGCTTGTTGTCGTAACGAAATGGGAGGTTCGTTACAAGTTGGATATAAATATATCTTCCCCTCTAAGTTTTAACATAATACTTGAATACATATAATTGCTTTTATTTCCAATGGGTCATTAATCCATACCTTGCTAACCAAATGAAGCTCCAATGAAGATCCAGGATGGATCCTCCTCCTTGTCTAGATAGGATGGATATTGCACCACTAAAATGGAAGGGTTTTTTCAAAACTCTAGTGAAAACCTTGGCTCCAAGAGAACTCTAAGAGATCAATCCAAACATAATACCAAAGTGAAGGGTTACCCCTCTATTTATTCTTCCTCTCATCCTTCTATATCTTTCCCTTTTGACCAAAGCAAACCCTTACCTTATTTTCCCTCCAATCTTCACTTAAACATTAAAAATTTATTTTTAATGTTTAAGTAATTCATAATTTATGTTTTTAATATCTAAATGTGATTAATCGGATTCTAATACATTCCTAGATGTCGAAAACCCCTTTCTCACCGTTCTAACCTTTATATCGTTCTATCCATGTTCCAATGAGCTTTTACACTCAAGTATCCCTTCAAATAATATGGTCCCAATAACACATTTAGTGTATTTAATTAAATTATGTGCAATAATGACCAAAATTATGGAAAATGTCAAAACATCATTGAACCAAGAGAGGATTGTGTGGAAATGATCCTTGTGATAAAATATGGCGAATGGAATAGCATGGGATACATAAAACCCCTACAAATTGCCCAGGCACCCTGTTAAAAACCATTTACTCCTCTCACGAGGTTGACATAAACCCATAAGATCACCTCCAACTATAAATTCAGGTAATACAAATATGTGTACATTACAATCCTCCCTTCCCAAAGATTTATTATCCTTAAGTAATGCCATCATAACCTGATGCTCCATAATCTTATCTAAACTGAAACTGAAAATGATACCAAGGTCCCAAACCATTGTGTAAGATGTGCAACATCCTCTGGACTCAAGGTGTGTTCTGGTAAGGTACTGACATAAGTGACCCCCTGAAAACTTCCAACAACTAAGGATAATCAATGTATAAAAAGTACATGGTCTAATTTAAAATGGTGTGAATTACAAAAGGTCAAAATTCACTCATCTGTTTGAAATTTTGTTAGGGTTATCTTAAACTTTTTGGTTTGATAATTCTTTGTATAATAAAACCACTTTAGGCTGAGTGAAATTAACCAAATATTACGAAAAATTATAGAACAAGAGCAAAAGGCAAAGATTAGATGCATAACCATATACCTTTTTACCAAACAATTTATGAAAATGTGGAAAATCCAATAATTGCAAACATAAATGTAAATAAGGTAAACTAAGAACATTATAATAGTATCAAAGAACATATTGTTGTATTCTTATAATTTTCTATATGAAGCCTTGCTATATGACAGTTTTTTAACATAAAAGATTTTATGGTTTTTATATAACATGACAATACTTTCAATATTTTTGGGGTGTAGTACTAAGTGATCAAATTTCATAATTGTGTGTTTCAAGTGAATTCTTCTCTTATTAGTTGGGGCCATCCTTTCACTTCCCAACATAAGGGCACACGCCCTTTCTTTCTCAGTCTACCCATTAGTTTGCACAAAAGAATTGAAGATAAATGTGAGAAATTTGTTCTATAAACCACTTTGAGAAGATTTTATATTGAGTTGCATATAAATATATCTTCGTCTCTAAGTTTTAACATAATTCTTGAATACATACAATTTCTTTTAATTCTTATGGTTCATTCATGCACATCTTGCTAAGCAGAAGAAGCTCCAATGAAGATCCATGATGTATCCTCCTCCTTGTCTAGCTAGGGTCGATATTGCACCACCGAAACTAAACTACAATGGAAGGGTTTTGTCAAAACCTAAATGAAAGCCTTGGCTCCAAGAATGATCTAAGAGATCAATCCAAACATAATACCAAATTGAAGGGTTACCCATCTATTTATTCCTCCTCTGAGCCTTCAATATCTTTCCCTTTTGACCAAATCAAACCCTTACCTTATTTTCCCTCCAATTTTCACTTAAACATTAAAAATTACCTTTTAATGTTTAAATAATTAATAATTTACTTTTTTAATATCAAAAAGTGGTTAATTGGCTTCTAATACATTCAATGTTCAAACAAATGAATGATTGGCCTTAATTGTTATATATAACAACAATGATGTTCAAACATGGACATTTTAAGTGCCATTCTATACTATGATCAAGTTAGCGATGATTTTTAACCATATAACAAGTACATGGTGTAAATTAAAATGGTGTGAATTAAAAAGTTCAAAATCCATTCATCTATTTGAAATTTTGTTATGGTTATCTTCAGATTTTTGGGTTTCTAATTATTTGTAGAATAAAAACACTTTAGAATGAGTGAAGTTAACAAGATATTAGAAAAATGTCTAGAACAAGAGAAAAAGGACAATATTTGATGCATAACCATATACCTTTTTACCAAACAATATATGAAAATGTGGAAAAGCCAATTATTGCAAACAAAAATGTAAATAAGGTAAACTAAGAACCTTATCATCATATAAAAGCACATATTGTTGCATGTTTAGAATTTTCTATATGAAGCATATGCTATATTATAATTTTCTTAACATATAGCATTTTATGATTTTGGTATAACATGACAATACTTTCAACATTTTTGGGGTCTATTACTAAGTGATCAAATTTCATAATGTGTGTTTAAGTGAATTCTATACTCTTATGATTTGGGGAAATTCTTTCACTCCTCAACCTGAGGGTACATGCACTTTTGTTTTGTCATTCTACCCATTAGTTTGCACAAAAGAATTGCAGATAAATGTGAGTAACTTGTTCTATCAACCACTTTGAGAAGATTTTATATTGAGTTCTATATAAATATATATTCCTCTCTAATTTTTAACATAGTACTTGAATACATACAATTGATTTTAATGCCTATGGGTCATGCATGCATACCTTTCTAACCAGATGAAGCTCCAATGAAGATAGGGTTGATATTGCACCACATAAACTAAAGTATAATGAAAGGGTTTCATCAAAACCCTAACGAAAACCTTGGCACCAATAATGCTCAAAGATATCAATTCAAACATAATACCAAAGTGAAGGGTTACCCATCTATTTATTGTTCCTTCGAGCCTTCTATATATTTCCCATTTGAAAAAATCAAATCCTTACCTTATTTTCCCTCCAATTTTCACTTAAACATTAAAAATTAATTTTTAATGTTTAAGTAATTAATAATTTACTGATGCAGGAGCATCGCCAACACCTCAAGCGAGCCTGCATATTGAGCGGAGAACAGTTGGACCGCGACAGCACAAGTTTTGAAACACCTTGATATTGTTGCACCCAACATTAATGCGTAGAGTTAATGAAGCGCACTTGTACATTGTAATGGACCTTAAGCAGATAAGCTCACGTCCTTAGGTAGATGAGGCATTTAATAAATTTAAATGTAAAGTAGATAGAACACTTAATTCTAGATTTGATAGTTTAGTTTTCAAGAGGGAAAACGGATATAGACACCCTCATTGTATCATTGTAACATATGGAGAGAATTCAGAAGGAGAGAGCCAACAGAGAAATTGTGTGAAGTACACCCATGTACAGATTTGAATTAATAGAAAGAAGTCTTTGATTAAATCTCATGGTTGGTTTCATTTCTCTGTGTACGTTGTTTATGTTCTCATGAATGTTTGCTTTCTGGTCATACATTTTCTTTAATATGCTGTGTATGTGGTTTCATAGCTGAATTGAGATCTATGAGAGTAAGAAATTATTTTCAATTGTTTCTCTATTCTGAGCCAAGAGATTCCTGCATAGAGTGCAGTGGAATTTGTCCACAAGGAGTGCGTGACTGCAGGGTTCAGGTAGAGATAACTTTTGTTCTAAGTTCTCAAGAGTGCAGATTTGGCACCAAAGTCATGCAAGGCGTTCATAGGCTAGAAGGAGGCTCAGGGTTGTGATTTTGAGAAAAGGGAATTAGGACTGCTGTCGCAGGGAACACACAAAGTCAAGGAAGCTTCAACACTTAGTCGTGTTCGAAGATTTGTCGCAAGGAGTAAGGGAAACTAGTCCTCATAAAGAGTTGTGAAGCGAGGACAAGCTCAGGAGGAATAGGCCTACAGTTCACTAAGGGAGAATTGCAGGGGTGTTGTGGAAAGCTCGAAAGAAGCCCCACAGGTTGGTGAGTGGGTGAACAAGTCTTCACGGAGGAAGCCTTTGATCCATCTCGTAGGAGATAACTAAGAAAGGAGGGACGGTTGAAATCTCCTGGAGAGATTCCACAAAATCCCAAGGACCGTTAGCTCTTGCAAAGCTACAAGGAGTTTAACGCATGAACACTCATAGGTTCGAAGCTAAGGTGGGAGGAGATCTGTCGATCTAGCATCATCGAGATCGTCTAATCCACACGTGACATCGCATATCGGGTGATCGCGAGGCGAAGTCCCAAGTTTGTGTAGCATCTATTGCGATATCGTGATTCATGATATCCTGATTGGATCATAACCGTTGATTGTGGGGACGCGTGTCAAGGAATCCCAATATATCGGGGTTCGGAGAATCGGGGTTCTCGACGACAGAGAATGCTTGCATGTTGGATTCGCGATTAGCGATATCCCAACAGTGACGTGGTAGTGTGGGACCACGAGAACTAGTGGAGTACAGGTGGCATCATATCGGGGATCAGGGAAAGTTAAATCCCAAGTCCATCAACATCAGGACTCGCGATCCCACGAGTTCTGAAATTCCGATAAAAGGAAAAATGGTGGAGAAGCCAAGTCCACAGGTGTCTTGGAAAATCGGCCCATCGGGGTTCGGAGTTTGGCAATTCAACTTGTCAACTTTGCGAGTAGCGATATCCCAACAGGGAGAAGTTTCGATAGCAGAGGGGAGTCAACATTGACTCACATCGGACTTCGGGGAATCGTTAGGTGAGAAACACACGACCATAGGATTCGCGAAATTGCGAAGCCCGATTTCCCGATTATGAAGGGAGGTCAGGAAGGAGTTGTTGTGGGTGAAGAATTCCCGACAGGGAATTAGAGGAGCATTGTCACTTTTCGGGGCCGAGGTCAGAGAAGGTCCTGGTGGAAGTGGGGCGCGCGGGTGGCGTGTGCTGCACCATTTACCTTTTTAATATCTAAAAGTGGTTAATTGAATTTGAAAACATTCAACGTTCAAATAAATGAATGATTGGCATTAATTGTTATATATAACAACAATGATGTTCAAACATGGACATTTTTAGTGCCATTCTGTGCAATGATCGAATTAGCGCAAATTTTTAACCATATAACAAGTACATGATGTAAATTAAAATGTTGTGAATTAAAAAAGTTCAAAATTCACTCATCTATTTGAAATCTTGTTATGGTTATGCTCAGTTTTTTGGATTTCTAATTCTTTGTAAATAAACGCACTTTAAGATGAGTGAACATAACCAAATATTAGGAAAATTTCTAGAACTAGAGGAAAAGGAAAAGATTTGATGCATAACCATTTACCTTTTTACCAAAAAATATATGAAAATGTGGAAAAAACAATAATTGCAAACATAAATTTGTAAATAAGGTAAAATAAGAACCGTGTCAATGTACCAAAGAACATATTGTTGCATTCTTATAATTAGCTATATGAAGCCTATGCTATATAATAATTTTTTTAACATAAAGGATTTTATGATTTTGATATAACATGACAATACTTTCAATACTTTTGGGGTGTATTACTAAGTGATGAAATTTCATCATTGTGTGTTTCAAGTGAATTATAAACACTTATTAGTTGGGGCCATTCTTTCACTCCTCATCATGAGGGAACACACCCTTTTATTTTGTCAGTATACCCATTAGTTTGCAACAAAAGAATTGAAGATAAATGTGAGTAACTTGTTTCATAAACCACTTTGAGAAGATTTTATATTGAGTTCCATATAAATATATCTTCCTCTCTAAGTTTTAGCATAATACTTGAATACAAAAAAAACAAATTCAATGCTTATGATTCATTCATGCATACCTTGCTAACCACAGCATGGACCTCATAGAATAAATATTTGAACTCCAATACCAATATAAACATGATGTCAAGGACCGGGCATAGTAGGGATTTTTTTCATGATCCAATCCATGGTTATGGATACAAACGAAGTGTAAGGTGTTATGCTAGAAGGGAGTGAACACCCTCACCCAAGTCCTCAAGGAGATCGAACTTGGGTTTATCCAACACCCAAGTGTTGCACTAGTTGGGAAATTGGGAAGCTTGGTTGCACAAACACACCAAGGGGCATTCCCAACCATGAGGCAAAGCACAAGGCAATGCGCACCAAGGTTGGGATGCATTGTTCTCAAGGGATGTGATGGTTGACGACTGCATGGTTTTGTTTGGGTGCACAGGACCACGAAGGGGTGCACTAGTTCATTTAGGTTCTTTGGTCCATGAAGAGATGCGACACACTGTTATACATAAAATTTTCACACTACCTAGTGTTGTACTAAGTGTCGCACTTATATCACTTTTTCATTAAGTGTCACATTTATATATAGTTGTGTTGTTGAGTGTTGTAATTAGAAAATGATTCTTGCATAAGTGTCACATTCATTTTTCATCACTCTGACATCATGTAACAACACTTTTTCATCAGCCCTAACCCTTGAGGAAAAGAAAAACCCATTTTGGAGGTCGAAAACATGACTTTTTCCTTCAATTTTTGGCTTAGTTGGAAGGAGGATGCTCCCCTTCTCATTCATAGAGAGCATCCCTCCCTCCATTGATGCCCCTTAGTATACCATTTGGGAGCATCCAAGACTCCTTCTCTTACACTATGGGGGAGTGTACATCCTTTTAGGAGAATTTCTAACCAATTCCTCCTTTCTTTGTGGGATAAGTTTTGAGGAACTTAGGGATTTTATTGTTTGGGGTGACTCATGAGCTCGAGATCTCCTACTTTGGGAATTCAATCCTAACCTAAGGAGGAAAAATCTCAACCATATACACCTAATCCTCAAACATTCCCTTGATTTTGTATGTTGGTTAAACCTCTATCCAATAATCAAATTAGCAATGATTCCTAAATATATAACATGTACATGGTGTAATTTAAAATGGTGTGAATTACAAAAGTTCAAAATTCACTCATCTCTTTGGAATTTTGTTAGGGTTATCTTTAAATTTTTGGTTTTCTAATTCTTTGTAGAATAAAAACACTTTTGGATGAGTGAAACTAACAATATCAAAAGGAAAATATTAGATGCATAACCATATACCTTTTTACCAAACAATATATGAAAATGTGGAAAAACCAATAATTCTAAACATAAATGTAAATAAGGTAAACTAAGAACCTTATCATCGTATCAAAGAACATACTGTTGCATTCTTAGAATTGTTTATATGAAACCCTTACCTCAACTTCCCTCCAATTTTCACTTAAACATTAAAAGTTAATTTTTAATGTTTAAGTAATTAATAATTTATCCTTTTAATATCGAAAAGTGGTTAATTGGATTCTAATACATTCACGGATCTGAGAAACCCATTTCTCATCATTCCAACCTTTATATATTTTATTCATAGTTCCAACGATCTATTACACTCATGTATCCATTCAAATAATATGATCTCGTTAACACGTTTAGTGTATTTAATTAAATTATGTCCAATAATGACCAAAATTACGGAAATTGTTTGAACACCATGGAACCAAGAGTGGACTGTGAGAAAATGATCCTGGTGATAAAATATGGCAAATGGACTAGCCTGGGATCCATAAAACTCCTCCAAAATTCCCAGTTCCCCTTTTAACCAACATTTACTCCCTGGCCATGCTAACATAAACCCATAAGGTTTCCTCCAACTATAAATTTGGGGAATCAGAAGATGGGGACATTACAGTCATCCCTTCCCAAATATTGTGTGTCCTTAAGTAATTCCATCAAAACATGATTCTCAATAAATTGATCCAGACTGAAACAAAAAATGATACCACGGTCCCAAACCACCCTGTAACATGTGAATAAACCTCAACTCAAGGAGCGGCATGGTAATGTACGAACATAAGAGGCCTCTTGAAAAATTCCAACAAGTAAGGAGACTCAATGTTGCAACAACTTGATCAACCCATCAAGGAATAGATCTGCTAGGGAACCAATATCATGAAATAAAAAACTATCTATCGCCTCTATGTCAATTATTGAACAATCTACTATTGAAATCGCAAGGTCCCAAGATAATCTCGTAAAGGAACCACCATCTTGATGTTGCATCACTCTGATCATAACCATCCAACCATTGTTCCTATTCTACCTCCTTCGCCCCTGGTACTTCCACCTAAAATACCTATAAGGGATGAAACTCCTATCATTAATAATATCTTCCATAAGTGTCTAGGTGAACTCATGGCCTGTAAATCCATTTCCATACTCTATATTGAATTTCATAAAAGGAAGTGCGTCCCAATCATTGGCAATGAATTCACACTGCTAATGGACTCTAAACATCTCTCCACTAGATAGATTTGTCACTTGTGTTGCCCCATACTCAAAAGATATCATGGGAAAGTGTGTGAATTGGTCAATCACTACAAACATGCTATCTGTCCATTGTACCCTCACTAAATTTGTGATCCAATTTGTGCACAATCTCTCCCACTCTCACCCAGAAATTGCCAAAGACTGCATCCATCCTCTGGAGTGAGTGTTCCCCAACATGTTTTGTTGACAAGTCGTATACCCCCCTCCATCGTCCATGAGGCCTATCCATGTGAACCTCTCTCGAATCTTCCTAGACGATGTAAAACACTATATTCTCCTACAACTAATATGCAAGGTGTTGATATAATGTTCTTACTATTTCAATTGGGTCTCTATGAATTCATATATAAAAATGGAAACCATGATCTTGTTGTGCATGTGGGTATGTGGGAATGAAGATTCTTCAATATCAAAATGAAGGTTATTGATTGGCATTGGAAGAAATAATTTAATTTAGTGAATTTTCTTGCATTAATAAAGATTATCGGAATCATTTTCAACAACAAATGAATAAGAAAATGTTAATATCATGTGTATTTGTGAGCGAGTATTTCAATGTTATGGCATACGCTGCATATGAAAATGTTTGAAAATTAATATAATTATATTTAGTGTTTTTTTCTTCGTGCTTAAAGCAAGTATTGAATATTGTGTGAAAATGTTTCTTGTAAGGTCTATGTCCCCACAGAGCCTTATAAAACATAAGTTAAAAAAATAGAGAGTGGATAAATGTTATTCTGTACAAATTAATTTTCAGCATTTAACCATAATTTATTTAGAAAAAATTAAATTTATTAACATCATGAAAATAACCCACATAACCATCACATAACACAGCATAATCACTAAAATACATACCTCTGTCTGATGTTAATTCTCCAATCTCCGGTCGTCTTCTCTGCTTCTCTGCCCAAACTCTGCCCAAAACCAAATCTTTCTTCCCTGCTAGCTAGGAACAAAGCCTATCTGGCTCCCTATCTCCAAGATTCTATGAGGATTCTTGGCCCCCGATCCCAAAACTCCCAGCAACCTAGTGCACCCCTGTAACAGTCCACCCAAACTCCAAACCAAAAAATAACCAAAACCAGGAAATACAGTCTCTAATCTCGAATAATGCTTCCTCTTCCCAAATTTCCAAAACTCCCCCCTTTCTGAATGCCTCTCCCCCTCAAATCCCCCCTTTTCCATTCGCCACCTCCTACCTTCATTTAATGCCACCCACCTTATCCCTCCATTCAATGCTTTATCACTTCTTACGTAAAGTTTTCAATAAATTAAAAGTTATTAAGCCTTTAATTCGTTACCCCAAACATTAAATGTGTTAAATTACCAATTAATTAATTAATCAACATATATTAAACAATAAATAAATAAATAAATAATATTATTAATAATTAATCATTACTTAACTAATACACATTAGGACAATTAATTATTTAATTAATTATACTTGATAAATCTTAAGCAATCATTTAGCTAGGGTTGATACATACACCCACCCTTCAGGAAACTTCATCTCGAAGTTAAAATATTTTATGATACAAGGGAAAAGAAACATGGTTCACACATTCATAACAAATAACTGACAATATTAGTAAGTAAGCTAGAAACTCATTCATACTAGTGTACATGTGCAAGAAATGCATGTGTAGCTAGTACATACAAGTTTCGTTCATGTACTAATATCAATAACTATCATCTCTATAGTAATTTCCATATGCATCTTAACAAGACTATTCATTTTATAAAAGAAAATAAACCAATCAAATGTTTGTGAAATCCTTTAATTTCAATTATCTAGCTCAACAATGTTATTTAGACAATTGTAGTTTAGTTACATAATTATGAATATTCATATATATATATATATATATATACATTTTCTTTTCAGAGGGAAAACAATAAGTTCCAACATAAGACAAATCTCCATACACTCTCAACTATTTCTACTCATCCTTCCTCCCTAACTTACTTCCATCTTCCATTCCTATCCTTCCTCTGATGGACTATCTTGGAGCATCAACCATATTGACCTAACTCCAAATAGAACCCGTAAGTGGAAGTGTCACTATCTTGACCAAATTTCCCCAGCAGGTAACTGGCAATCATCATCACACATCTAGGGGAGCGTGATCTAACACCGTCCTCCCATGACTTTAGGTTTCAGAGGATACACAGTGGGAAATGACTCCACCCCTCCTACAATGGAATATACAGTGACACCATGTTGTTGGGAGTTTTTTCATCGTCTATTCGGTTTTGGGCAGTCTCACCACCTAAAATCCTGCACTGGTCCACATATCTTAGCAATGCATCCAAACCAATTTAATTTCATATACAAAGATTCATACCATATTGTTTCTCGTCCAGTGGTCATGACATCCACTTTCATTATCATTATCCCTTAGCTATTTCATAGCCCATAACCTGTAGATTAGTCTGTAACACAAACTCATACATTTTTATGCATTATCATCATGTAATTGCATACCACCATAATTTCAATTCGGTATTTGCATAACAACAACTTTAACATCAAAGTTTTCAAGTTAGAAATAGATCTCATATATCCCATAATTCAATTAACGACACGCATTAACAAAATTATCATTTACATAACAGATTGCATCATATCCAACATCATTCTAATAGCATTTAAACCTTCATAGGATTCTCATTCACACAATAGGTCACATCATATCCATCATCATCAATAACAATTAGACATTCATAGAATTTACATTCACATAGTAGATCGCATCATATCCATCATCATCAATAACATTTAAACATTCATAAAATTTACATTCTCACAATATATCGCATCATATC
>ML803284.1:370579-382208 GCA_009831015.1 Picea engelmannii
GGCTCCCTAGCTCCAAGATTTTGTGACGATTCCTGGCCCCCAAGGCCAAAACACCCAACAACCTGGTGTACCCCTATAACAGTCCACCCAAACTCCAAACCAGAAAAATACCAAAACTAGGAAATACAGTCTCTAATCTCGAATAATGCTTCCTCTTCCCAAATTTCCAAAATTGCCCCCTTTCCGAATGCCTCTCCCCCTCATATCCCCCCTTTTCCATTCACCACCTCCTACCTTCATTTAATGACACCCACCTTATCCCTCCATTTAATACCTTATCCCTCCATTCAATGCTTTATCACTTCTTACATAAAGTTTTCAATAAATTAAAAGTTATTAAGCCTTTAATTCGTTACCCCAAACATTAAATGTGTTAAATTATCAATTAATTAATTAATCAACATATATTAAACAATAATTAATTAATTAATTAATATTATTAATAACTAATCATTACTTAACTAATACACATTAGGACAATTAATTATTTAATTAATTATACTTGATAAATCTTAAGCAATCATTTAGCCAAGGTTGCTACATTTCTCCGTTAATTTGCAAGATATTTCCATATCATAAATATTGAATGAAGGATGAGTTTGGTTGTATGTTGATTTCCATTTGTAGTTAGAGTTCAAATGTGATTATATTATGGCTTGTAAAATAAATGGATGGATAATTTAATTGTTTCATAAAATCGTTTGAATTCATATAAGTTTTTTTATGTTAATTTTTGTGATTGTTAGTCAAACTAATGAATGATTGGCCTTAATTATTATTACAACAACAAAAACAAATGAATAATTGACCTTAATTATTATATAAAACAACAATGATGTTAAAACATGGACATTTTAAGTGTCATTCTATGCAATGATCAAGTTAGCGATAATTTTTAACCAACGATATCAGGTAAATGGAATTGAAAGTCCAAGGATTAACTAGAGATATCAGGTAAATTGCATTGAAAGTATAAGGATTGTGGATGGATAAACATTTAAAGATGCTCCGGGAACAAACCCACAAGCCACCACTCTAATGCTCTGTAGGTAATTATAATGTTCTTAATATTTCAATTGGGTCTCTATGAATTCATATATAAAATTGGCAACCATAATGTTGTTGTTCATGCAGGTATGTGGGAATGAAGATTCTTAAAGAGAGGAATGAATGTTATTGATTGGCATTGGCAGAATAAAGATTCTTGAATTTTAATTTAGTGAATTTTCTTGCATTAATAAAGATTCTTAATTTAGTGAATTTTCTTGCATTAATAAAGATTCTTAGAATATTTTTCAGCAACAAATGAATAAGAAAATGTTAATATCATGTGTACTTGCGAGAGAGTCTTTCAATGTTATGTCATGTGTTGCACATGAAAATGTTTCAAAATTAATATAATTATATTTAGTGTTCTTTCTTTCATTCTTAGTAAGTATTGAGTATTGTGTGAAAATGTTTCTCCATTAATGTACAAGAGATTTCCATATCATAGATATGGAAGGGGATGAGTTTGGTTGTATGTTGATTTCCCTTTGTAGTTAGATTTCAAATCTGATGATGTTATAGCTTGTAAAATAAATGGATGGTTAATTTAATTGTTACATAAAATTGTTTGAATTCACTTAATTTTTTTTATGTTAATTTTTGTGATTGTTAGTCAAACAAATGAATGATTAGCCTTAATTATTATATATAACAACAATAATGTTCAAATGTGGAAATTCTAAGTGCCATTCTATGCAATAATCAAGTTAGTGATAAATGTTAACCATATAACAAGTACATGGTGTAAATTAAAATGGTGTGAATTAAAAAAGTTCAAAATTCACTCAGCTATTTGAAATTTTGTTATGGTTATTTTTAACATTTTGGTTTTCTAATTCTTTGTAGAATAAAAGAACTTTAGGATGAGTGAAGTTAACCAAATATTAGGAAAATGTCTAAAACAAGAGCAAATGGAAAAGATTTGATGCATAACCATATAACTTCTTACCAAACAATATATGAAAATGTGGAAAAACCAATAATTGCAAACAAATATGTAAATAAAGTAAACTAATAACCTTATCATTGTATTGAATCACATATTGTTGCATTCTTGTAATTGTCTATATGAATCCTATACAGTATAATAATTTTTTTAACATAAAGGATCTTATGATTTTGATATAACATGACAATACTTTCGATATTTTTGGGGTGTAGTACTAAGTGATCAAATTTTATCATTGTGTGTTTCATGAGAATTATTCTCTTATTAGTAGGGGTTATTCCTTCACTCCTCATCATGAGAGAACATGCCCTTTTATTTTGTCAATATACCCATTAGTTTGCAACAAAACAATTGAATGAAAATGTGACTAACTTGTTCTATAAACCAGTTTGAGAAGATTTTATATTGAGTTGCATATAAATATATCTTCCTCTCTAAGTTTTAACACAATACTTGAATAATACAATTTCTTTTAATTCCTATGGGTCATTAATGTATACCTTGCTAACCACAACATCGACCCCATAGAATAAATATTTGAACTCCAATACCAATATACACATGATGTCAAGGATTGGGCATAGTAGGTATACTTTTCATGGTCCAATCCATGGTTAGGGATATAGACCAACTGTAAGGTCTTCTGCTAGAAGGGAGAGAGCACCCTTTCCCAAGTCCTCAAGGAGACGGAACATGGGGTCTCTCCAACACCCAAGTGTTGCACTAGTTGGGATAGTGGGAACCTTGGGTGCACGAACATGCCAAGGGTCTTTCCCAACCATGAGGAAAATCACAAGGTAGGACAAACCAAGGTTGGGATGCACCAGTCCCAAGGGATGCGATGGTTTACGAGTGTGTGGGCTTTCTTTGGTGGATGGGTCCATGAAGGGGAGAACCGGTTTGTTTGGGTTCTTTAGTCTGTGAAGGGATGTGGGACACACAAAGGACGTGATGGTTTGTGATGGTGACCTTTGGATTCCATATAATAGAATAAGGGAGCACAACCAAGGAAGGTACATTTGAACAACATGTGATAGTGTTCTTTAATTTGTTCTTAAAGTAAGTATTAAATATTGTTTGAAAATGTTTCTCCATTAATGTGCAAGATATTTCCATATCATAAATACAAAAGGAGGGATGAGTTTGGTCGTATGTTGATTTCCCTTTGTAGTTAGAGTTCAAATGTCATGTTGTTATGGCTTGTAAAATAAATGGATGGTTAATTTAAAATTGTCCCATAAAATAGTTTAAATTCATATAAGTTTTTTTATGTCATTTTTTGTGATTGTTAGTGAAACAAATGAATGATTGGATTAAATTATTATATAACAATAATGATGTTCAAATATTAACAAGACGTGGACTTTTTAAGTGCCCTTCTATGCAATAATCAAGTTAGCAATGATTCTTAAATATATAACAAGTACATGGTATAATTTAAATGGTGTGAGTTACAAAAGTTCAAAATTCACTCATGTATTTGAAATTTTGTTAGGGTTATCTTCAACTTTTTGGTTTGCTAATTCTTTGTAGAATAAAATCAGTTTTGTATGAGTGAACCTAACCAAATATTAGGAAAAATTATAGAACAAGAGAAAAAGAAAAATATTAGATGCATAACCATATACCTTTTTACCAAAAAATATATGAAAATGTACAAAAACCAATAATTACAAACATAAATGTAAATAAGGTAAACTAAGAACCTTATCATCATATCAAAGCACATATTGTTGCATTCTTATAATTGGCTATATCAAAGCACAAATCACATAAGGTAATTTTGTTATGGTTATTTGTAAATATGTTGAAACATGTTACAATAATGCTTATTGATTAGGAAGATGTAATAAAGTGGTCAAAACTTAAAGGTACTAGGGAACTGACTACCAAATTAGGATACATTTCCAAAATGGAAAAATTTCAAGAAGAAGAAAGGATTTGGTGGTAGAAGCAAATATGTAAGTTGGACTGTACTTAAAAAAAAAAAAAAAACATCTATTGTTTGCTCTAGAATATAAATTTTTAACTTGGGATGATTGTCAAAACATAAGTTGGCAGGGGCCTAGTAGATGCATATTATGTAAATAAAGTGATTGCCTATTTTTATATGCTCCTTTGCTAGAACAATCTGGAATGAAATTTTTCAAATTTAAAATGGAATGGAACAATAAGAAAAAAAAGTCTTTGATTGATTTTTATTACTTCTAGATATATACAAATCTAAGAAATATTATAAATATTTATCATGATATACAACCTGGGGTATCTAGCTATTAATAAAGAAAATGTTTTTTCAAAGTTTGAAATTACCTCATGCAATTTTCCAAATTTAATTATTGTGACTTAGAAACAAACAAATATGATTCTAAAATGTGAAAAACACATTTCAAAAGGAATATCTACACTACCTCAAACCCTATTATATCCATAGAAGAGAACATAAATAAATAAATAAAAAACAACTAGAAAATGAATAGACATATCTAAAAAATGTATATATTTACTTCATGTCAAATGGAAAGCAATAATACAATTTCAAATGTGGAAGATATGGTTGAAGAAGATGGATCCAAGGTCTCTTCCTTGGGAGGTTCCTTTGATTCTGAAGTATTTGTTGATCCCCTCTCCATGATTGAAAGTAGCATGAAAGGTCAAAAAATGTTATCTAGAGAAATGAGTTCTCTTGAGTTATGATGCAATTTTGACAGCATGTACTTCAAGTGTATGGATCGATCAAGAATGGAGGGACTTCAAAGAATTAATGAGAAAATTAGTGGTTCAATCCCCCTACATAGTCATTAAAAATAATGGTTAATTGACCAAATGAAGGATAAGAATAAAAATAAAGGTTTAAATTTTTCCACTTATAACTACTTTCATTTTCTAGAAAATTCCAATTGCAAAGAATCAAAACATGGATTTTACGGTCTAGTGTAGGTTTCAGGGTTACTTTCCACACTAGCTAGTGCACTTATTAGGGATACAAATAATGCTACCCAAAATGGGGTAAATGGTATCAATTTTTCCCATAAGTTTTCATAGCTCTAGTAGAGGTGGAATGCGGTGAAATGGGTGGTAAAAATGTTGCATGATGTTCTATTTCAGTGAACTTCTGTAATTTTCATAAGTGAACCATTTTTTAGTGAACATCATGTAACCCATAAAATTAGGATTTCTTATAGAGAGAGTTGGAAACATGTGAAAGAAAAGCCTCAAAGAAATACAAAGGAACCAAATATATATTATTATAAGACATGGAGTTTCTTTGATAAAGCTTATTAAGGAATCTCGCATATGTATGGGGAAAGTGATATTCTTTGTTAAGAACCAAAGACCTGAATACAAAATATCACAATAGATCTAAATATATTTGAATACAATCACCACACAAGATGTATGAAACAATATGCAAAATCTCTTTTATTACTATCAAACCCTTAAGGTAGGGAAATACCATACATTGGATGTTATTATGGAAGGGATCCTCTCATGTTCACTTGTCTCATTCTAGGGGGATTCCTCTGAATGATCTTCAACTCCAAATACAATATTTCTTTTCATGTCCCATTACATTGCTTGAACCCCTTTATATAGTTCTACCATCACTTAAGAACATTCTAGAGGAGGAATATTCTAGAAATAGAACCTTCTAAGAAGTCCTCCTACATTTATTATATCTAACTACCCATTTATTATATCTAACTACCATAGTGGGCCTTATTTAATAATATAGTGCACCTAGTCCACCTTACATTGAATGGTCTCCATTATTATCACTATGGGCCCTCTGGGCCCCCCCACTACCTCTCTAGCTACCTAACATTCTTTCACTCTTATGAAAGCGTTGTCCTCAATGATTGATGTACAACCATATACCAGGGTCCCATGGATAAGTGTGGACCATAGTGTTGAAGTATACTAGAGAACCAGGGTCCCATTGAGAAATGAAGCCACCATGCTAAAGTAGTCCAACTCCCATTGTAAACCAAGGTCCCATGTCCAATTGCACATATGAAATCCACACAGAATATATCGACACCCAATAACCAACAGAAAATGATGCTCCCCATACTAACACCTATCATGTGGATCCAAATAAGAATATCCATCCACATAGTGGGAAAGGGTCAAAGTTGAATATGGACAGAACAATATTGTTGTATAATATGCAGGTTGGACACTGGTAATCATAACTAGCTCCTCATGTGTCACATCGATTTTCTCTACCGAAGGTGGAGTAGAGTCATAAAATAAAATATGGAAGTGGTTTTCATCCCAGAAATGACAACTATTCATATACCAATCATCACAATCATCCTCCAAATCATACCAAGCATACACTTCTTGATGATATTCATTCATGATGTTTTCCATAAGATAGCTATCTTGAAGGAGAGCCAATGACCATTGACTATTGTTATGACTATCTCTAATGTCTTGCAGGTGGTCATGCATATCGACTTTGACTGCTTCAATAATGTGTAGAATTTCCCTGAGTTAAGAGTGCATATCCATTGGAAACACCACATATAATATACCAAAAGAAATATCTTAAAATGATTTATTCAATGACATTAATCTGGTAGCAATTTGATCACCCTATGAGAAGTTATGAACTCTATAGTCTATTTGTTGTCATGAAAAAACCCCCAAAAATAGAATAATAAATTATGACAAAAAATCACGGTTGTTTTTGAAAAAACTGTTGAATTTAAAATGCTCATAACTTTACTTCCCAGACTCTATTTCGGCTTATTTGTTTTTTCAAATTGAATATTTTTCCAAGAGGAATTCAAAAAAACAATTTTTTTTCTCCAAATTCATCTCATAAAGCTTCATATTTGAACCGGAAGTGCGTCGTCCTTTTTTTCTTCCCTAGAAAAATTCTGCAAAAAGAGAAAAAAAAGCTTCCCTTCTTTGGCCAAGGAAAGTGTGTAAACACCCCTGCCGTTATGACAACAAGCAGCACACAACACGTAAATTTTAATTTGTTTTTTTTAAAGCATCAAGAAAAACATGACAATCTATAACAACAAGTTTGACACGCCATGCCATACGCGAATGGAACATTATTAACACAAACAACATTTGCAACATAACGCGAACACATTATTGCCAATATTAACGATATACACCACAATGCGTCAACATTAGAATAATGACCCATAACCAATTATTTCTTACAATTGAACAAGTCTCTTAAACGTTGGGGATCAATAAACAAATAGAGACCCACATAACACCTCACCCTACACATCAATTCATCAATCCCAATCCACAATAATCATGGCGCATGGGTAATCATGCACACACTCATCATAATCAACCAACTCCATGGCGCAAGAGAAACTATCAAATTATACACACTTGACTTGAATAGGGATTATGTTTGTCAAAAAAAACATCATTTTTAGATAATTAATTATAGATTATAAGGCACTATTATATATCATAGATTAGAAACATCAAAAATTTATTGTTTATAAATAATAAAAACATCAACATAACCCAAGCTTTATGTGGAGTGGCATTTATTTTCATTGAGAATAAGTATCACCCTAGGTTAGTAAGTATTTAACATTTACTCTTTATTTATGGTATGCTTTTCATTTAACACAATCACAAGCATCAACCTAGACTAAGTCTTTTTGTTAACATTTATTTTTCAATAAAAACAAGTATCAATTGCAGACTTAAAGTATATATAATAATAATAATAATCTATTTTTAAGATCACGGCCAAGCCAGCACACCAAATTTGGTGTATGAGACCCCCTTATTTATAAGAGTATCATTTATTAATTAAATATAATATTTTTAACTCATCACAAAAAGTATCATAACACCGCTTGGGTTAACATTATTTTTAAATAAAAAGCATTACATGACACTGATACTGATATAAATAACATTACATTACAATCATACCAAAATTACAGGGAATGGCACGATATGGTAAAGGGCGTTGCATATTAAAAATAATTTTTAAATAACATTACATGAGATCGATAGGAATAGCATTAAGGAAATTAAAATTTCTGTCGGCGCGGAGATAAAGGAGGAAGATATAAATTTTTATCCTTCACAAACGCACAAACGCAGAGAATTATCAATCAAAACATAGGTAGAGATTATCAATCAACGCAGGGATTTGTCAATCAAAACACAGGCAAAGATTCATCAATCCTAACGCAGAGACTTACCAATCAAAACTCAGACAGAGATTATCAATCCAAACACAGGCAGAGTCAAGCTCAAAATCGTTGTGAGATACAGGGTAAATCGCGGCGTAAAAACTGGGTGAAATCCATGTAATCAGAAGAAAATAAATGCTATGATATAAAATAGAATCCATAAGGAGACTAAAGCAAGTGATATATTACGATGCCTTGGCAGTATACAGAAAACGTGAATAAGATCCCAAATTCCATACTAGATGGTACTTCAATAAAATTTTAATGACAGTAAGGCGTATCACCTCTAGTAATTCAAGATCTTTAACCTTTTGGCTCGTGTCATTTTTCTAATGGAGGTATGATTCCAAAAGCCTCTCCCATATCTAATCAGGCGCTTGATTCCTGGAAGAAACAAAATCAAAACTGGGCAAATCCCCAAGAGATTCATGGTGTAGAAAAGTTGTGTAATATAACCAAGAATATCGCCCAGGGCACTACCTTTGTTGGGAAAAACGCCAAGAGATTTGTTGTCTATTAAAAATAGAATCACAGAGATAAATTCCATTGATAAAAACTATTGATAGTTATATTGACAATCTATTGGTATCGTCGTCTAACAACAGTTCGTTGTCTATAAATAATTATGACTGTATCTATTGATCAATCATTGTCAACAATAATCCATATTGTTGTCTATTAATACATGTTACTGTTTTTATTAAAAATCGTTGTCAACCATCCATAATGCGGTCTATTAATACATGTTATTGTATCTATTAAACAAATCGTTGTCAACTTCCATATTGTTGTCAAATAAAATGTATGATGTCGTTGTCTATTAATCGCTTCACTGTTTAACAATATAATTTATGGGAATCGCTAGCTAACACATATTTCGTTGTCTAATAATTAAAATTTATGGAAATCGCTGTCATATAATGATATAAGCAAATGGTTGTAAGGATAGTGATATAATAACTTCGCTGGAATAACATTATCAGTTGTAACAAAATCACCATAATAAATTTTTTATTGTAATGAACTCGCATAATAAATCGTTGGAATAAAATTATCACTGGAATAAAATTGCTAGAATAAAATTATCACTGGAATAAAATCGTTGGAATAAAATTATCACTGGAACAAAATCGTTGTGTAAATATTAATCGAGGAATCCCAAATTAATATGTAGAGATTTGTGAATTTATAGATTCGATGTGTATAGATTTGTGAATATATAGATTCATTGTGTATAGATTCGTTGTATTTGGCAAGGAGCCAAGGTGATTGGAGATGAATCAATCAAAAATGAAGAGTTTTAACATTCAAGGATTTAGTCATTCAACGCAGAGTTAAACACTCAAGGATTAAACATTCAAACACAAAGTTTATACATTCCGGGATTGGCCATTCAAATCCCAGAGTTTAAACATTCATGGATTAATCATTCCAACGCAAAGTTAATCATTCACAAAGAAGGCGCAAAGATTAATCATTCAGCAATGAATCAATAAAAAATGCAAAGATACTCATTCACAAAAAAGGCACAAATATTAGAGATTAATCATAAGAGAAAAACGCAAAGATAAGTAAGGGATAGATAGTTGGGAGAAAATTTATCCTTCACTTATTATCCATGCGCAAGAAAGCATGGCATTTAAATCTCAATCTTAAACACCAGAGTGAATACAGTCGATTAGGATCATGGCCGACTTCTCAACCACAGACTAATAACTTAAGGATAAGGGTCAGAAGATAAAAACACAATTTTTCTTCATATTAAATCAATAAAAACAAACGCAAAGAAGTCATTGCAATCAGAGTTTGGGCTCTCCATGCAAAATCAATTCAAAATACAACAAGCATAAGGTTGGGATGACTTTAAGTTCTCTGATCATAAAACGTTGGGCTCAACAAGACAATTTGCGGAAAGATGAAAATGAAATCTCTAGATAGTGTTATGCTAATTAAACATAAACTTAACACAATAGAAGTACATTATTGAAGGTGCGGGAACAATATTTAAACTATTATTCAATACAAATATCCACCTGCATACCGTAGCCAAATGTGAAATCTCCAAAGTCGTTGTCTCATGTGCGCTCCATCTAGCTCCCGCTTTCCAATCGATGTGATCTCACCGATACCTCCCAACCAACGCTAGGCGTACTATTCTTCCCCCTGATCCCCCCTAGCCTTAGATGGGTCACGCACACAATGCCCTAGAATGCTATCACCTAGCTCGCCTCACAAGGTCGAGCTACCACTCGTTACCCGAGCTGGGTATCCCAACTCCCACAAGAGAAAGTTTAGTCAAAATAAAATTTGAGCAGTGTAACGTTACGCAAAAAGATCCCATCACTTCTCCTCCTCCTCCATCCTTTTTATAGAGTTTTTTTAGTCATTGGTTTCCCAAAACTCTCATTAGTTTCTTTTTTTAATTAATTAATTTCGAAAAACCTACCTCGTACATATGTCTCATGATCCCCTAGTTGCACCAGAAAATCAATTTAATTAATTAATTAAATATTCCTATTTCCCTCACCCACCTAAAATAATTCCTAAAAATGTTCCTCGGTGTCCCAAAATTCCCTTACAATTCTTAAATGAATTACAACTTAATTCCCAGTTGAGTTTATAAATAGAAATTTTTGAAGGAAAGATTCCTTACTAAGTTAGACATTCAACTTTCTCTTTAAGTTTCATTTTTCTTTTAAATTTTCCCCCTTTTCCTTTTTAACTAAAAAAAGTCAATTTATCAAGTGTATATAAAAGAAACCATTTACCCTTTTTCCTTTTTAACTAAAATCAATTTACGAAGTGTAGATGAAAACAATCATTTACCCTTTTAATAAATTTAATCCTCCATTATAATTTTTTAATTTAATAATTAAGTTTGAATTTCTTACCCCCCTTATTGTTACAAGTTTATTTATTTTGTTTCTTTAACCATATTTTCTACTTAGACCTAGGTTTTAATTTCCCTAGGTTGGGTGACAATTTTTAAGGGAACTTTTAGTTGTTAAACTTTACTCATCACATCATTCGTTTTAAGGCCAACTAGGTCCTAAGGAGGCATAGTTTTATATGCATTAGGTTTATTAAATTACCATATTTAAAATCACGACGTGCCCTTCAGGATGCACTACGTGCTCCAAGGGTGCCACTTGCCTCTTTTCCTTTTATTTGTGTGACATGCCCTTTAAGACGCACTACGTGCTCCAAGGGTGCCATTTTCCTCTTTACTGAATTTGGTAGATGTCAAACCCATGGATTCTGTTATCACTCCAAAAAACCCTCTGTGGTTGCAGACCAGAGGTGCTTGGTAACTTAAGAAATGAATGTTTTTTGTATTTTGTGAATGTGGATCAATGGGACAACTCAATACAGCTTATAGCATTCAAACATGAAAATGATAAACAAATAGACAGTGCTTTCAAAGATTGATTAATCA
>ML803284.1:392780-438487 GCA_009831015.1 Picea engelmannii
GCATCTCCAAACACGAACTTTCCATTCCGACTGTGATGAACGTTGAACGTGGTTTCTGGAACGGCTTGGAATTTCAGTCACATCTGACATGCACGATTTAGTTTCCATGATTGCCCACTCCTATCAGCGCATGCCTTGGATTTGCTCTGACGTGGGGGTGATCACACCATCATTGTTTTTCATACGTGGTCAACAGCACGTGATTCCCGCTTCGAGAAGCAACAACCCGTGGAGAACGCCTCGGCCAAACGCTCGCTTGCCACTTTCACCAGCGCGCGACTCTGCAAAGAAACCCCCGTTAGCTTCTGAAAGTAAGCACTTTCAACGGTGCACCATTTTGTAGAAGACCCTCCTTAGCTGTTGAAAGCGTGTGCTTTCCATAGCGCGCCACCCGAGAACTGATTTTCAAAACCTTTTAATACTTGTCACTTTCAACAGCGCGTCAACTGATGAAACGATCTCTTTAGCTGTTGAAAGTGAGCACTTTCCACAACGCACAATGAACCTTTTGAAAATACGTTAGCTGTGGAAAGTAAAAAATTACATTTTTGAAAGAGAAGACTTTATGGATCAATTATTTCCTAAGACACACCACAACCAAAAATTTCTCAGCTGTAAAAACTCAAAAAATGACTTGAAGATACTACCTAAAGCTATGATATCCACCCAAAACTCGGCCAAAAGGACGATTTCATTTTGGGAGTTAACAGATTCAATACTCCACCAGGTGATTGTTAGGACCCAAAAATGTCCATTTTTCATCACATCTTTTGCCTATTCAACCTTATCATCTCTAAGATAATTCCTACTATAATGCGTGCTAAGACCTTTTTTTTCCAAGGTATGAATCATTTATCTTGATTTTATATTTTCATTTACTTAGCATGTTTGATTGATAATGTTCACATGTTTTACCCATAAAATGATTCAACTAATGATCAGAATGTATATAGAAGCCAGGCCTTAAAGAATGGTTGTTATTGTTACACGAGTTGTTACAGCTATGTGCCAATCTTGGAAGTTGTTACAGCTATGTGCCAATCCTGGAAGTTGTTACACGACTGCTGCAACAGGTGCCACTGATTCTTCTATTACAAGACTGCTACAACAAATGTTATCGATCCTCAAATTTGTTACTGTTACATGTTTTAACTTACAATATTAGTTCTAGATCTTGTATTAATGATATCATACAAACAACTTGAGAATTAGGGATTCTCAAAGCTGTTTTGATTTTGTTTTAACTGAATGACTCTGACTTTAAATAGTAGATCTTTTGTAATCAGAGGGATGGATTTTTACTGTGAGAAAGTGAAGTGAAGTAAAGTTTATTGTACATGAACATTTTGGAAATCAATAGAAGAGTGGATTGAATTTCTTTAGTAGACTATAGCCTATTTCTTTGAGAGGATTCAGTGAGAAGGAAAGGGCCCACCTTCCTCACAGATTCCCCTCTGTTTTGATTTCTAGAATAGTTTTTTTAATGTGAATGATCTACTAAAAAATTCTAGAATACAGTCTAGTTCCTTCCTGTTAGATGCACATAAATCTGTCTCATGAGAATTAAAATTCAATTGTTGAACACTGCTGGAGAACTGCTTTCCCATTTTCTGCATTAGATTAAAATCTTGTTTTCAAGTAAAAGAAAATAAAAGTGTAAATTACTTTCTTGCAATAAGTAGATTTCTTTATGCAATTAGTAGAGAAATTCTTCCTGCAAAAGTAAAATAGAAAGTTAGATTAAAGTAGGTAATCCAGGATTCTTATACACTCATTAGTTTAGATTTCAACTATGATTTCAATTCTGTAGAACTCCAACTATATCATCATAATTGTGTTAGTGATATTTTTTGTTTCTTTTTCCCTACTACAATTAGATTAGTGTTTCTTCCATAATATAGCATAGACTGTGCACAGTTATCTTGAAACAACAGACTTCCCTGGGTTGACAATTTATATTGAACACCTTAATTTTCTATTCATTTAAACAATTAAAGTGCCCAACATTTTGGCACCATTTTCGGGGAAGATAATTATATATTTTTGTAAGAACATTATTTTTTTTTTAAGGAATGATTAGTCTGCATGAATCGAGGAACACGAGGACGTATTCCCCAAAATACTAACCCTACAGGTACCAGAGGACATGGAGGAAGAAATCCTACTCTGGGAAGGAAAACATTTGTTGATGAGATTATAGCCAGAGCATATTCTTCTTTGGGATCTATTTTTCACCCTGAAAATCCTCCAAGAAGATGTAATCCTCAGTCATCAAAACTACCCCTTCTTGAAACATCATTTTCATCAAGGGTTGGAGCTGAAGCTGAAGTTGAAGCTGAATATTTGTCACCAACAAATCAATAAGAAATACTGGAGAACATTGAATATCAAGGAAGTATAGTTCGAAACATGGAAAATCCAGAAGAACCGGTTTATCAGATAGTCACTAAAGAAGAGTGGGACGCTTTTCATATTGAGTGGAGAGAAAGAGAACATATTTAAAATCAAGGGGATAATGAAGAAGAGTTCCACCAAGAGAACCCACAAAACAACGAAGATCAAGTAAATAATGAAAATACTATCTCTACCATGGTTTTTCCTATTTATGATGTTCCCACACGAGGGATGGCTCCTATGAAAAACATACCTCTCTCAGCTCTGCCAAATTTTCATGGATTGACTACTAAGGATCCGGATGAGTTTCTATTTCAATTTGACATTTTTTGTAGAAGATATGACTACACTACCACTGCACAAAAGCTTAAATTGTTTCTAGCTACATTGAAGGGTAATGCATTAAGATGGTTTATGAGCCTTGGAGGAGAGAACATTTCAACATGGGTACAGATGAGGCAACTTTTCCTGAACAAGTACCAAGACTACTGTCAAAAAAGAGAACGAAGAGAGGAATTGTTCAATATGTCTCAAAAGGAGGCTGAGACCCTTGAAGATTTTGTGGAAAAACTCCAGTATAATCTACAAAGGTCTGGACATCCAGATGTGAGTAAGGACATTCTGAAAACTATTTTACTAAAAGGAGTTAGAGAATATTATTTAGATATGTTGAATATGCTTGGCAAGGTATATATATCTAAGGAATCCTATGAGGACATTGTATACCTCTGTAAAATATGTTCTTGAGGATCTACAAAGAATAGGTCAGCTACCAAGGATACCACTTTTTCAAGGGTACTAAAATCAGCCAATGGAGGAGCAAAAATAGAAGAAATAGGTAATCTGTTAGAAAATTTCAAAATAGAGATGATTAACTCTTTTGCTTCACAAATTGACACTTTGTAGATCAAGCAGAATCAGAGAAATCATTGTGCATTTTCTGTCTGAAATGTAGAAAGAAACATCCACTAAGGGAGTGTCCGTTGAACAATGTCCAGGTATGTCTTATTTGTGAATTAGATCATGCTACTGACCAATGTCCCTATCTACCAGGAGTAAAATCATCAATGAAGGAAAATAATGAGGAAGCAGAGGTTGTCTATCTAATTACACAAAGGAGGCAATGGCAGCCAAGAGGTCAAGGTATGAACTCTCAATTCTCTCCTACAACACTTAATTATTGGAACAATCAACCATTATATGGCCATACAAATGCTTCCCCTCCACATCAGATGCCACCCCCTTATCAAGATCCCAATGCATGGATACTTATGCCCCATCAATAGAATCATCATCGACAATGGAACCCATATTGGAGAGGCCCTCAACAACAACTCAGTTATCAAAACCATCACCAATCGAACCCCTATCAACAAGAATTCCAACCCTAGTACCAATAGCAACAGCTGCAGTTACCTCCCAATGCCCCATTGAACAATCCTCCTTTACGACCTCAGATGCCTGTGCAACCTAACCCAAACCCAAATGATAAGGTCGTTCAGAACATAGATATACAGAATTTGCTAGCCTTGTCTATTACTCCTATGCCTTGTGATGAAATCAAATTAAGATCAGGGAGAATAGTCGAGCCAATAATTGAAGATGCTCCATCTTCAGAATTAGACAAGGAATCAAGGGAAATACCATCTGCTAATACAAAAGAAATTGACCAACCTATTATAGAGTTAGTAGACCCACCATTCCCTGAGAGACTGACAATTACCAAACCTATGTAATTACCATCTTTCAATCTCTTAGGAGAATTGCAAAATCTGCACGTTAATATTCCACTATTGCAAGCAATAAGAGATGTCCCTATTTATGCCAAGACTGTAAAAGATCTCTGTATAAAAAGACCTGGATGAAAAACCAGGGACCCCCTCATAGTGCATGTAGTGGGGGATTTTTTTGAATTGATGTTAGGCAAAACCCCACCTATTAAATATGGCGACCCAGGAAACCCTACAGTCACTGTCAAAATTGGACAAACATCTATTCCCCATGTGCTAGTCGACTTAGGGGTGAGAATTAACATCATGCCAATAGAAAATACACAATTGTTGCAACTCAGAACACAAGTATGACCTACTCCTATTGTTCTCAATTTAGTTAATCATTCTACCATCATACCAAAAGGAGCAATTGATGATTTAGTCATTTCAATGGATTCATGCAAGTGTCCTACTGAGTTTGTTGTTTTGCAACTCAAAACCCATCTGGGGTGCCACCCTCTAATTATGGGAAGAACATGGTTAGATATAGTTGATTCTTTCATTGGTTGTAGATCCGGTTCCATGACCATCTCTAATGGTTATGACACAAAAAAACTGACCCTGTATCCTCATGCTACACCTAGTGCAGAACCTGAAAATTCTTTATGGATGGACACTGAGGATGAAAGTGCTTTTCCTGTGCTAACCATAGGAAAAGACCTAAGTTTTAAAGATGAGACAGAGGATGAATTAATCAAATAATTTATATGTGACTCCTCTATTGTTACACGGAACATGCACCACCGATTGATTAGAATCTTTGACCCCATCGCCCAGGAACAGATGAGCTCAAAAATGTTCTCAGAAACCACTGAAAATCAAAATGATTCAGTTGTAACAACAACCTCTATAACAACAAACGTTGTAACAACAGATGATGAAACAGTTGAATTATTTCATAAATTCAGTTCTAAGAGCATCGTTGTAGAAATTGAACCTGGAAAAACCTTGAACATCAATCCCGATCTATCCACTGTTGAAACTCGTCAATTGATGAAATTATTGATTGAACATAAAGAAAAAATTTCTTTGGATTACATGGATATGAAAGGCATTTCCTTTGAACTATGCACCCACCATATATACATTAAAGAATAATGCCGACCCATTTTCCAACCCCAAAGGAGGATGAACCCAAACCTTAAAGAAATTGTTAAAGAGGAACTCCATAAACTTCTCAATGCTGATTTCATTTACCCTATATCAGACAGCGAGTGGGTCTCACCGTTGGTTATTGTTCCTAAAAATAATGGAAAATGGAGAGTGTATGTATACTATAGAGCCCTGAATAAAGCCACGCAGAAGGATCATTTCCCTCTACCATTTATTGATCAGGTTCTAGACAACCTAGCCGGGAAAATTTTTTTCTCTTTATTATATGGATTCAGTGGCTATAACCAGATAAAATTTGCTCCACGGGACCAATATAACACCACCTTTACTAGCCCTTGAGGTACATTTTCCTACAAGGTTCTCCCATTTGTCTTGTGTAATGCACCAGCCACTTTCTAGAGCGTTGTAATTGGTATTTTTTCTGATATGGTGAATGATTGTATGGAGATATTCATGTATGACTTTACACCTTATGGAATTGATTTCGATGAAGCTTTGACTAATATGGAAAAAGTTCTCAAAAGATGTATACAGTCTCATATTTCTTCAAGTACAGAAAAGTGCCATATGATGATGAGCGAGGGTGTAGTGCTGAGACACTTCATTTCTTATGCAGGAGTTTAGGTAGACCTAGCCAAAATCCAGGTAATTTTGGACATTCCAACTCCGTCAACTCAGAAAGAGGTAAGAAGTTTTTTAGGGCATGCTGGCTATTACAGGAGATTCATTAAAAAAAATCCCAAACTTGCTTCCCCCTTGTTTTTTCTATTAACAAAAGATGTTGACTTTCATTGGACTGACAATTGTGAATTGTCTTTTATAGATTTGAAACAAAAATTGTCCACAACTCCCATTTTGAGAGGGCCCAATTGGGCTCTGCCCTTTCACATTTCTTAAGGTGCCTCAGATACTGCAATTGGTGCAGTACTAGGGAAATAGGAAGACAAAGATCCCTATGTTATCTACTATATGAGAAAGAACATGGCTCCTGCTGAATTAAATTATACATTTACTGAAAGAGAATTCTTAACCGAAGTTTATGAAATCAATAAATTCAGGCATTATGTCATTGGTTATCCTGCTTTTATTCATACTGATCATACAAAAATTAAATATCTGATGAATAAACTTATTACTAATGCCCGAGTAACAAGATGGTTGTTACTACTACAAGAATTTGACATCACTATAGTAGATAGACCAGGAAAAGAAAATGTGGTTGCTGATTTTCTCTCAAGATTACATATAAATGATGATAATTTACCTGTTGATGATTCCTTTCCAGATGAACATTTGTTTGCAGTATCTTCTCACTCACCTTGGTATGCAGACATTGCTAATTATTTGGTTGCAAGGAAGGTACCTCCCCATTTCTCTCCTTGAGAAAGAAGAAACATTATTCAGAAGAGTCCTCGATATAGTTGGATAGGAGGATACCTTTTCTACACAAGCTTGGATCAGGAAATCAGGATATGTGTAAGGGATGATGAAGTGTATGATCTAATGAAATCTTGCCATGATGGACCTTATGGGGGTCATTTTTCTGATAAAAGGACTGGGCATAAAATTTTAAGGATGGGATATTTTTGGCCCACCATATTTCAAGATGCCAATAAATGCGTTCAAATTTGTGACAGTTTCCAACGAATGGGTCAACCAAATCATAGGGATGAGATGCCTCTCCAGCCTCAGGTAGTGTTAGAGCCTTTTGAGAGATGGGCCATGGATTTAATATGGCCCATTAACCCACCTTCTAATTAAAAAGTCTATATATTGGTTTGTACATATTACATGACCAGGTGGGTCGAGGCGAAAGCACTCATTAGGGCCTCAGAAGAATCTATCCTAGCATTCTTGTTTGAATATATCTTTGTTAGGTTTGGAGTTCCCAGGGAATTAATAACTAATGGGGGACCCCCTTTCACATCACATAAACTTGAATCCCTACTCAGTAAATATCATGTTTTACATAAAATAGCTTCTCCATACCATCCACAAGGCAATGGCCAGGTGGAAAGTACCAACAAATTTATCGAAGCCATTCTTACTAAAACAATGAGAGAACATCATCAGGATTGGACAGACAAATTGCATGAAGCTCTATGGGCTTGCCAAACTACTTGGAGAAACACAACTGGTTTTTGTCCTTGTGAGCTGGTATATGGAAGAAGCCTTATTTTTCCCATTGAATTTGAAATCAAAACCTTAAGAACTGCATTAGCAATCAACCTTGACTTGAATATGGAATAGAAGGCCAGACTGAAGCATCTTAATGAGCTTGATGAAAAGTGTTTGGACGCTATTCATCAAACCTCGGTGATTCAACAAGAGAGAACAAAATGGCATGACCAAGTCATCAAGAAGAAATTATTCCAGAAAGGAGATTGGGCTCTGTTGTATGATTCGCGCTTTAAATAATTTCAGGGTAATATGAGTACATGATGGCTAGGACCTTATGAGGTAGACACTATTTTTCCCAATGGGATAGTCAGGTTGATCACTATTGATGGATCCAATACACAGTTACATGCAAATGGTCATCACCTACGCCTGTATCAGCGTCCACTGTCCAAGGCAGAATTCAAATCTAGATGTACAGCCGATACAGGTTATCAATTCTTAAAAGGAAAGGAACTTTCTCCTTCCCCTTCTGAACCTTAGGAATTATTTTTCTCAGACCTTGTATATAAATAAACTCAACAAAATTCGAATTTCTCTATTTTTGTTCGATTTTTTTTTACTATGCTAATAAATTCAGCCTTGAAAGGTATCAGGTAGTTATGTGTGCATAGGTGAATTGATGAACAACAAGGTTGAGTACAACAAAAAAATAGGAGTCAAACGATTAGTTTATGGAAGTTGGAAAACTTCCTAAAAACTAAGTGATGCAGCGTTCGACCGATTTTCCTGTTGTTACACCTGTTTTCGATAAATTGGTTGATTTTCGTTCTGTTACACCCATTTCCTATAAATTGGCCAATTTCCATGTTGTTACACCCATTTCCGATAAATTGGCCGATTTTCCTGTTGTTACACCCATTTATGATAAATTGGTCGATTTCCATGCTGTTAGACCCATTTCCGATAAATTGGCATATTTTCCTGTCATTGCACCCATTTCCGATAAATTGGTTGATTTCCATGTTGTTACACCCATTTCTGATAAATTGGTTGGTTTTCCTGCTATTACACCCATTTCCGATAAATTGGTCGATTTCCATGTTGTTACACCCATTTCCGATAAATTGGTCGATTTCCATGTTGTTACACCCATTTCTGATAAATTTGCCAATTTTCATGTTGTTACACCCATTTTCGATAAATTGGCCGCTTTCCATACTGTTATGTCCTTTTCCGATCAATTGGCTGATTTTCCTGCTGTTACATTGATCTCCGATAAATTTGTCGATTTTCCTATTGTTACACCCATTTCCAATAAATTGGCCAATTTCCCTACTGTTACACAATGGTAGTTTTTCACGTGGTTACACCATTTTCTTTTTCTGACCATCTCATTTGTTGTTACACCTACCTCCGCCATTCTAACCAAAGTACTTGTTGATACACTAATCGTTGTTATTCTTTCTTGCCACTTCACTCTTTCTTTTTCGCATTTCTGCCAATGATGCTACTCCAGCTCTACAATCTTTCCATGTTGCAGCACCGTTGATTTGTTAATACTGCAGCTATCTTTTTCCGTTTTCTCTGTCCAAAAGTGTTGTTTCATCACTACTTGACTTCACATCTAGCAATTTCCAACTTATCAACTATAGAAAGGACTCCATCTCTTCTCCAGTTGTCATATCATCATTTCTCACACTATCCTTCATCATGTTAGTTATTCCATGCAACTCAGATGGTAGTTGGATAGTGCGATTACTCTGACAGACCGTTATTTACAGTAAGATATAAGGTATGTGACTAATCCTATGTGTTAAATTAATGAAGATATAAAAGCATGATTTCCTATTTTCTCACCACTTGTTCTAAATCGATGCACCTGGAGCCAATCTGATTAGTTGGTGGGGGGAATGCAAATCTAGCCATCCAAGACGTATTTTATACTCACATCCACCACCTTTTCAACCACACTTCTTTTTTTTGAGACACTGTATTCTATATGCAAACCACGTTCGAACCTATTTCATTTCTGGTTTAGATGCTAGTCTCTCCTCCTACGTGTCTGTTAGACTCTCAAGCAACATCATGGGAGGATCAACTGTGAGGTATGAACTCGCAAATTTGGACACTTTTCTGTTACACCCAGAGGCCTACCAAATATTTCTTCAGGCCGTCTGGATATCGTATTTTAAGAAGCTGAAGGGGTTTAATGAAGATGAGGTATTGGCGTTTAGTCAAAATCTCACCAAAGGATATTCAATGGTGAATGGGGTCAGGATTCCAGTGTCAGAAGAAAGCATTGTTGTTTTGACAGGGTTGCCAACAATAGGAGACCGATGGTTTAACAAAAAAACACATCTTTCGGATGCTCAGAAGGGTTTCCTTGTTGACAATAAGCAAGTTCAGAAAAAAGGTAGAGGTGCGGATGTCAATTCCTTACCAGAGCCATGGGGGAAAGTTGCATAATTTGTCAAAAGGTACATTACCTACGAAGGTAGGTACCAAGTTGTTTATTTTTCTGATTTCATCTTATTATCACATCTACGACATCAAAAATTCATAAACATTCCTTATTTTCTCCTCCATTAATTGAATAACATGGCTCATTTTGTAAAAAAAGCCAAGAACCCCAAGAACTTCCTTTCTAATCACAGACTCATCAGACTATTAATTCACCAAGGTATGGGTATTTCCAATAACCCATTACCTATTGTAGCAGACCAGCCACATTCTATACCTACAGATAAGATTGGACCTCTTCCTGAGTCTCTTCCCTCGGCTGCAACAGTAGTCCAAACCCCTACTATCGTTGCCCGTAAGACAACCCAGAGAAGTAAAAGCACAACCCATGGCCATCCTAGCACCAACCAGAGAAGCCTCGATGGAGTTGAATTGGCATAGCCTGTAGCTGTGATCTCGCCAAATGATGAACAACCAGCTACTAGACCAAGACATGCGTCACAGCCCTTGGTTGTGGCAGGTGTTATTGAAAAACTACCCCCTAGTCCTAAAACAAGAACCCCTTCTCCTGTATCTGGATCACCTAGAAAGTGAACAAGGTCAGAACAGTCCACTGCAACAACAAGTATGAATACCCCTTTTGTTTTTTCATCGGAAGTAACACAAGAGCCACCTATTGTTGCAACAACTGTTCCAAGCCCTACTATCACTGCTAGTGGATTATCTCAGAAAAAGAAAACGTCCATTCAAAGGAAAATGTCGGAAAGACCTTGACCGAATTACATCAGCAGCAACTCAGAACCCTTCTACTGCTATTATAGAGAACTCTACAAAGATACGTATACCAGGTTTTACTTTGTGCAAAGAACTTCAAGAAACTATTCTCTCAATTCAAACTGAATGTACTCAAATCACAACAGAATCATCGGCTATGCTTGATGATTTTGTGCATCATACGTCATGTAATGATGTACAGATCATAGAATACCCAGGTATACTAGAATTTCCTACTTGTGTGGTTGAGGAAGAACCTCTTGTTCCTCCTCCAGCAACGAAGAAGAAAGCCTCTACTTTCGTTTCTATTTTACCTAGGAGAAGAACCATGTCTACCAGGTTTGCAGAAGCAGCAATTGGATGGAAAGCTATGGAACAGGCTGTTCCTATTATTCCTCCATTATCCTCTATGGTTGATGAAGAGAATGTCACACAAGAACCAGTCTCTTCCAGTGAACTAAAAGTGTGAGTAGAGACAACTGCAAATGATGGGACTAGTGTACAAGAACAAGTCATGCAGGATGAAGTTGTTCCACAAGAACCAGTTGTCCAAATCAAGACTATTCCACAAGAAACAATCGTCCAAGTCGAGACTGTTCCATAAGAACCAGTCATGACAGACCCAGTTGTTACCCAAGAAATAGTTTTTCCAGAAGAAACTATTGATAGTATAACTGCTCCACAAGAACCAGTTACAAATAATACTGAGGATGTGCCACTTGCCCAATTGTTTGCCCAAATTGAGAGAAAGATAAGGAATACATAAAAATTCAAAATTACTACACTCATAACAGAGAATGAAAGCCTCAAAGAAGAGTTAAATACCCTAAAACAAGAGGTGGAGACTGCTCAGAGAAGAATCCAGAAGGGATAACCTTGGACATCATAGCACTGAAAAAAGTTGTTATGGACAGAAATAAAGAACTCATGTGATTTGAGTGTGGAAACATTTACTTTGAGGCAGGTTATAAGATAGTAAAAGTGCCAGTTGTTGAAGGACCAACAACTCTCTCAGTCAATATTGAACATGCAATTACTGCTACACACAGACCAGCCAAACTAAGGAGATCTCAACATCATAAGGCAGTTGTTGGATTACCATCATCTTTCAAACAAGAACCTTTTTTCCCTCACGAGTTTTTAGTTAAGCAACTCAAACTGATTTTGTTCTTCAAGACAAATAAACTCAGACAGATTGTTGACACAACAGATTTTCTTTTTAAAACAACATTTTTCCATACAAGCACTTAGAAAATTATCTTAGCAATTTTGCACTGGAGGAGCCAGTTCCCTAATTATTCTACAAAGTAAGGTTTGAATGTGTTTTTCATGAGGACATGCAATGTCCTCAGTTGGGGGGCATGTTAGGACCCATAAATGTTCCTTTTTCATCACATCTTTTGCCTATTCAACCTTATCATCTCTAAGCTAATGCCTACTATAATGTGTGCTAAGACCTTTTTTTTCCAAGGTATGAATCATTTATCTTTCGTTTCTATTTTCATTTACTTAGCATGTTTGATTGGTAACGTTCACATGTTTTACCCATAAAATGATTCAACTAATGATCGAAATGTATAGAACAGCCAAGTCTTAAAGAATGGTCGTTGCTTTTACACCAGTTGTTACAACTATGTGCCAATCTTAGAAGTTGTTACATCTATGCGCCAATCCTGGAAGTTGTTACATGACTGCTACAATAGGTGCCATCGATTCTGTTGTTACACGACTACTGCAACAAATTCCATTGATCCTAAAAGATGTTATTCTTACATGTTTTAACTTACAAGATTAGTTCTAGATCTTGTATTAATGATATCATACGAACAGCTTGAGAATCGGGGATTCTCAAGGCTGTTCTGATTTTCTTTTAACTAAATGACTCTGACTTTAAATAGCAGATCTTTTGTAATCCGAGGGATGGATTTTTACTGTGATAAAGTAAAGTGAAGTAAAGCTTATTGTACCTGAACATTTTGGGAAATCAATAGAAGAGTGGATTGAATTTATTTAGCAAACTGTAGCCTATTTCTTTGAAAGGATTCAGTGAGAAGGAAAGGGCCCACCTTCCTCACAGATTCCCCTCTATTTTGAATTCCAGAATAGTTGTTTTAATGTGAATGATTTATCTGTTAAACAATTCTAGAATACAGTTGTTTTTACAGTCTAGTTCATTCCTGTTAGATGTGCATAAATCTGTCTCATGAGAATTAAAAGTCGATTCTTGAACACTATTGGAGAATTTCTTTCCCTTTTTCTGCATTAGATTAAAATCTTGTTTTCAAGTAAAAGAAAATAAAAGTGTGAATTACTTTCTTGCAATAAGTATATTTCTTTTTGCAATTAGTAGAGAACTTCTTCCTGTAAAAGTAAAATAGAAAGTTAGATTAGAGTAGGTAATATAGGATTCTTATACACTCATCAGTTTAGATTTCAACTATGATTTCAATTCTGTAGAACTCCAGCTGTATCAGCATAATTGTGTTAGTGATCATTTTTGTTTCTTTTTCCCTAATACAATTAGATTAGTGTTGCTTCCATAATATAGCATAGACTGTGTACAATTATCTTGTAACAATAGACTTCCCTGGGTTGACAATTTATATTGAACACCTTAATTGTCTATTCATTTAGACAATTAAAGTGCCCAATAGTGATCTTGTGGGAGACTAAGGGCCTCTAATGAATAAGGCCCCTACCTTATTGCATGCCCCTTAGAATCATCATGAGCAACTGTCACAGTCTTCCCTCACAGCATCGTGAGTCTTCTCAAACTATCTAATCGTTAACCTACAGTTCGAGCCAAAATGGGAGTGCTAGTAGGTTGTGGTAGGCTTGCTGCCACACCCCTCCATCAATGTCTCTGGTTGTCATGCATGACCACTCTACTCCAAATGTTCATCTGGTTGGCAAGCTATCTTCAGCCTACATCCATCAACGAATCATGTCAGCAATAATAATCAATCATCATCACATATAATCATATTTACATATGTAACATCAACAACATTCAAACCCTAACAATCCACTCCATGACTCGATCTGGAGTCCAAGGGGTTTCATCGATGCCTCTGCATCCTCAATGTCCAGGGTCCTGCACACTGAGGATAACCCAGTTAATAGCACATGTCTATGAAAATACAACAATAACGTATTATCAAATCCACCATATCTCATCATCATAATCAAAACAACCAATAGTATAATAACCTATATTACTTGCACACAAGTGTCCTCAAGGAATAAGTTCGCTCAATTCGCACAAGAGAAGGTTGTTACATACACCCCCTCTTTTTTTCAACTTTGTCCCGAAGATTCAAAGTATACAAGTGATGAAATAAAGTGTATCATAGTATCATAAGTCTATCTATCAAACAAAAATGGAAACTGCTGACGCATATCATATGCATCCTCTCAGGTCACTGAGTCCACACTATAGTTGTCCCACTAGACCTTTACCTGATCTATTGTTCAACACTGTAGTTGTCAAATGCGATGGTCCAATATGCAAATTGACTCCACCATGAGCACACACTCATCATATACCTATAAGGAACTCATGTCAATAACATGTGTAGGATCACTAATATAATGTCTCAAAACAGATACATGAAAATCATCATGCATACACCTCAAAGAATCGGGCAAGGCTAGTTGATAGGCCATGAGCCCTTCTTTTCCAAATTATCAAAAGGTCCCATGAAAATAGGAGAGAGTTTATCACCCTTTCCAAAATTGATCGAACTCTTATGCAGTTTCCCCCATAAGAAGACTCTATCACCAACTTCATAACTACAATCCACATGACACGCATCGACATAACTCTTATGTCGATCATGCGCTTCCTTTATCCTTTGTCTTATGATTTTCATTTGATCTTCCATTTCTTGGATTGCTTCAGGTCCCAACAGGACCCTATCCTCAAGTCGATCCCAACCCAAAGGTGTCTAACATGGTCTCCCATAAAGAAACTTGAAAGGCGCCATCGTAATGGTGCTTTGATAACTATTGTTATATGCAAATTCTACTAGTGGAAAGAATTCTTCCCAACACTTATGTTGGTCCATCACATACATATGCAACATATCCTCCAACATTGGTTTTTTCACTCAATCTTCCCATCTATTTCCCAATGATACACAGTACTAAAGTTAAGTTGGGTTCCCAAGGCCTCTTGGAAACTAGTCCAAAATCATCTTGTAAACATCGATCCTCTATCAGATATAATCCTCTTAGGCATGCCATGCAGCTTCATAATCTAACTGATGAAAACTCTAGCTATGTGAGGTTCCTGATACATCGTACACACAGGAATAAAATGAGCACTCTTTTTCAGAGTGTCGACTACCAAAATATCAAGTAGTGTCTCCTTGCCATCAGTGGAAATCCAACAATGAAATCCCTTGAAATGACCTTGCATTTTGATTCCTGAATAGAATACGGTTGTATCAATCCTACAGGATGTCTATGTTCAACCTTCACCTATTGACATTCTAGACATATTGCCACGTAGTTGACTATGTATGCCTTCATTCCTTTCCAAAATAATAAGGGTTTAAGGTCTTCCCTCATCTCTGTGACTTTAGGATGAGCCATGTACACCGCTCTATCATCCTCCTTTAGGATCAAACTCCTCAACTCATCATTGGGAGGTATGTAAATTTTACTTTTAAAACCCTCAAATTTTAGTACCATCATTGTGTTTTGTACAATAAAATCCTTGACCTCTTTGTACCAGTCATCGTCATGCTATAAAGTTTGAATCTTTTCATGTTGATTCGTTTGAACAGGCATCACCGAAAATATGTGTGGTCTCCAACCCAATGCATAAACCACTCTATTCACTACTCCTTTTATGTAAGTAATCTTGAAATCGTACTTGCTTAGAAATACCGACCAAAGTCGTTGTCGTGCGTTTAAGTCGCTTTGCAAAAATATGTGTTGTAGTCCACAGTGGTCCATTTTTAGTTGGAATTTCCATCCAATAAGGTAGTGTCTCCAAAAATCTCAAGGCATAAACAATGGCCAATAACTCCCAATCGTGCGTTGCATAGTTCTCATCTTGCCTTCTAAAATTTTTCAAGATGTAAGCGATCACTTGACCGTCTTGCATCAAAAATATGCCTAAGCCTTCCTTGGATGCATTAGTTCACACCAATAAGTTTGTGTCCATGTCAGAGAACTTCAATATTGGTGTTTTCATAAACAACTCCTCGAGCCTCTGAAATGCCTCCACCTATTTCTCATTCCAAACAAACTTCTTGTTCTTCTTCTGCAATTTCGTAATCGGATTTTCTATCTTCTAAAAACCCTCGACGAACCATCGATAGTATCCCTCTAAAACCATGAAGCTACGCACTTCTGGGACATTCGTCGACACTGGCCATTCCATAATAGCCTAGAATTTTGTTGGATCCATGATGATACCTTCGCCAGAGATGACATGCCCTAAGTAGTGAATCTTTGATTGATAAAATGAGCATTTAGACAATTTCCCATACAATTTGTTCTCTTTCAGACATTGTACTACCAAGTGCAAGTGCTCATTATGCTCCTCCATTGTCTGAGAGTAAATCAAAATATCGTCAATGAATACTTGGACGAACTTTTCCAAGTATTCGCAGAACACCCTGTTCATCAAACTCATAAATACCCCTGGGGAGTTCGTTAGTCCCAACAGTAAAATGGTAAACTCGTAATGTTCAAACCTTGTCTTAAAGGCAGTCTTAGGGACGTCATCCTCCTTGATTCGTAAATGGTGATACCCTGATCTCAAGTCGATCTTTGAAAACATTGCCGCGCCATGCATTTGATTGAACAGATCATCAATCCTTGGCAACAGGTATTGATTCTTGATCTTTGCCTTGCTCAATTGAAGGTAGTCAATGCAGATTATCCACAACCCATATTTCTTTGGTATGAATATAACAAGCGCACCCCACGGTAACACACTTGGATGTATAAGTCACAGGTCCAACAACTCCTTTAGTTTCATTTTCAATTCTTGTAACTCTAGGGTCGACATTCGATAAGGCATTCTTGCTATCGGTTCAGTCCCCATTTTTAGGTCTATGGTAAATTACAATTCCCTCTCTGGAAAAATCCCATGTAACTCCTCAGGAAAGTCGTCTGCAAATTCTCTCACCACCGAAACGTGTTTTATACCTTCTGCTACTCCCTTCTCGTTTAACGTAAGGATCGCAAAAATCTTACATCTCTTGTGCATGCTCTTCCATAGCCACAAGGAAGAGATGAAACTTAGGGGGAAACTCCCTAGTTCTGACCTACAATCACACGTCTCTTCCCCTCATCATCGACCAAACTCAATCGTTCCATCTTACAGTTGAGTATCACCTCATGCGATTCCAACCAGTCCATATTGATCACAATGTTATAAGATCCTAATATTGTGATGTATAGCTTGGACCTGGTGACAAAATATCCCAGGTTAGGGCTACAGCCCGTAACCTTCCCACTAACCTTTCATTTGGCTCCTGAAGCCATTTCTACAAATCTAAACTTGTCCTATCCGACTACCTTTACCTTAATTATTTTGAGCGTTGCACTAGAAATGAAACTCTCTGTAGCACCTAAATCTATCAAAATACTAAGGGTCTGGTCAGCGATGGTACTTGACGTCTCGAGCATAGTCGACTGGTGCTCTGCCTTGCAGTTATTCACCACTTCATGAATCTGATGGGCCTTGCCCAAATCTCCCACAGTAGTGGGTCCGACTGATCCAAATGCTCTGGTCCTCTCCACTGGGTAGTCGCGTTGGTAATGTGGCTCCCCACATGTCCAACACCCTTTATTCAGTCCAGTACTCCTGGTACCTGAAGTAGAAGATGACGGCCCACTGGCTTGGAACCCTGGTCTGTTCTGTTGAACAAGCCCAAACTGTTGTTGTTGCGGTTGACGTTGCTACTGGTGTTGTGGTCCCCGGTAAGGATTTTATTGTTGAGGCATTGGTCATCGACGTGTAGTGAAAGTGGATCCTCTCTGGAAACCACAATATCCTAGTGAATGTCTAGGTGGTGTCTGATGTTGTTGCACACTAGATGACACCTTCCTCGCGAGTCTCGTTGGAGTCCCACTCTGAACCCCCTGATAAGTTCCTCCTCTGCTATGAGTGCCTTCTAGATGACATCATGTAAGTTTTGAGGCATCGGGATCCTAACCTTTGGACAAATGCTGACATTAAGGCCAAACACGAACCTGTTGACCTTAAGTTTCTTGTTATTCAAGTTCGGAGCATACCAAAGTAGCTCCATAAAATGGGCCTCGTACTCGGGCACCGTACGGCCTCCCTATCGCAAGGCATTGAACTCGTTGATATGACACTCAATGAATTCCTCTAATAGATACCTCTCTCGGAGCCATTCCTCGAATAGTTCCCATGACACGTCTTTGACGACCATGTTCAATTGCGGAAGGAGCGTCTTCCAACATAAAAGAGCGCTCCCCCTTTAGTTGAAATATCGCCCTACCTACCTTCATGTTGGAGGTCGTAATCGTGAAGCATGAAGCACATTGCCTTTCTCTTCATCCATGCCTCAATGACTGAGTCATCCGCGAAACTTGTGGACTTGATAAATTTACCCTCTCGAGTTCTCAGTGAATGTTAACTGTACTAGCTGGGGTGCACTATGTACCCTCAGGGGTACAGGCGCCCTAGCCTCATCTCAGTACAGATGGTGAATCAAGTCCTATGACATTCCATGGAAGGACCTTGTCAGACCATCATCATCCCTTACAACAATTGAATCCAACCCAAGGACTTGTTCTTCCCCTTGGGGTTATACTCTGAGGGCGTGAAAACATTTGGAGGCATCTCACCTCCTTCCATGGCACCACGTTGCGAACCTCTGAGGCATCCTCCATTCGAGATCACCGGATGGACACATTAAAGTTTTAATTAGTGCTAGGTTATTACTCAAGGGTTTACTGCAATGGAAATCATGGTGATCCACAGTCACAGGGTTGAACCCACTCTGATACCATATGTAACACCCCTGTCATTATGACAACAAGCGGCACACAACAAGTAAATTTTTTTATTTTTTTTTTAAAGCATAAGGAAAAACATCACACTCTATAACAACAAGTTTGACATGCCAACCCATACACGAATGGAAAATTATTAACAAAAACAACATTCACAACATAACGTCGACACATTATTGCCAATATTAATGATATACACCACAATTCATCAACATCATAATAACGACCCATAACCAGTTCTTTCTTACGATTGAACAAGTCTCTTAAACATTGGGGATCAATAAACAAATAGAGACTCACAAACCACTTCACCCAACTCATCAATCCATCAATCCCAATCCACAATAATCATTGCACACGGGTAATCCTGTGCAAACTCATCATAATCAACCAACTCCATGGCGCAAGAGAAACTATCAAATTATACACACTTGAATTGATTAGGGATTATGTTCGTCAAATAAAACATCATTTTTAGATAATTAATTATATATTATAAGGCACTATTGTATATCATATATTAAAAACATTGAAAATGTTATTGTCTATAAATAATAAAAACATCAACATAACCCAATATTTGTGTGGAGTGGCATTTATTTTCATTGAGAATAAATATCACCATAGGTTAGTAATTATTTAACATTTACTCTTTAACCATGGTATGATTTTCATTTTACACAATCACAAGAATAAACCTAGACTAAGACTTTTTGTTAAAATTTGTTTTTCAATAAAAATAATTATTAATTGCAACCTTAAAGTATATATGTATTTCTAGTGGTATCATTTATTAATTAAAGAGAATATTTTTAACACATCACCAAAAGTATCATAACACCACTTGGGTTAACATTATTTTTAAATAAAAAGCATTACATGACATTGATAATGATACAAATAACATTACATGAGAGTGATAGGAATAACATTAAGGAAATTAAAATTTCCGTCAACGCAGAGATAAAGAAGGAAGACACAGAGGTTTATCCTTCACAAACGTAGAGATTTATCATTCAAAATGGAGGCAGGGATTATCAATCAATGCAGGGATTTGTCAATCAAAAAGAAGGAAAATATTTATCAATCCAAATGCAGAGACTTACCAATAGAAACACAGAAAGAGATTATCAATCCAAATGGAGGTAGAGTTAAGCCCAAAATTGTTGTGAGGTACGGGGTAAATCGCGATGTAAAAACTAGGTGAAATCCATATAACTAGAAGAAAATAAATTATATGATATAAAACAGAATCCATAAGGAGACTAAAACAAGTGAGATCTTACGATGCCTTGGTAGTATACAGAAAATGTGAATAATGTCCCAAATTCAATATTGGATGGTACTTCAATAAATTGTTAACGATAGTAAGGCGTATCGCCTTTAGTAATTCAGGATCTTCAACCTTTCAGCCCGTGTCATTTTTCTAATGGAGGTATGATTCCAAAAGCCTCTCCCATAGCCAATCAAGTGCTTGATTCCTGGCAGAAACAAAATCAAAACTAGGAAAATTTCCAAGAGATTCGTGGTGTATAAAGGCTATGTAATATAGCCAAGAAGATCGCCCAGGGCGCTACCTTTGCTGGGCAAAACTCTAAGAGATTTGTTTTCTAATAAAAATAAAATCGTAGAGATAAATTCCATTGATAAAAACTATCGATAATTCTATTGACAATCTATTGGTATCGTCGTCTAACAACAGTTCGTTGTCTATAAATAATTATGACTGTATCGATTGACCAATCGTTGTCAACAATAATCCATATTGTTGTCTATTAATACATGTTATTGTTTCTATTAAAAATCGATGTCAACCATCCATAATGCGGTCTATTAATACATGCTACTGTATCTATTAACAAAATCACTATCAACTTCCATATTGTTGTCTAATAAAATTAATGATATCATTATCTATTAATTGTTTCACTGCTTAACAATATAATTTATGGGAATCACTAGCTAACCCATATTTCGTGGTCTAATAATTAAAATTTATGGAAATCGTTGTCAGATAATCATATAAGAAAATGGCTATAAGGATAGAGCTATAATAACATCATTGGAATAACATTATCACTTGTAATAAAATTGCCATGTAATAAAATTTTCACTGTAATGAAATAGCCATAATGAATTGTTGGAATAAAATCGCTAGAATAAAATTATCACTAGAATAAAATTGTTGGAATAAAATTATCACTGGAATAAAATCGTTGTGTAAATATCAATCCAGGAATCCCAAATTAATATGTAGAGATTCGTGAATGTATAGATTTGTTGTGTATATATTCGAGAAGGTATAGATTCGTTGTGTATGTATAGATTCACTGTGTAGAGATTCACTGTATAATTGGCAAGGATCCAAGGTGATCAGAGATGAATCAATAAAAAATGTAGATTTTTAACATTCAGGGATTTAGTCATTCAACGCAGAGTTAACACTCAAGGATTAAACATTCAAACACAGAGTTGATACATTTCGAGATTGGTCATTCAAATCACAGATTTTAAACATTCAGGGATTATTCATTCCAACGCAGATCTAATCATTCACAAAGAAGGTGCAAAGATTAATCATTCAGCAATGAATCAATCAAAAACGCAGAGATACTCATTCACAAAGAAGGTGCAAAGATTAGAGATTAATCATAAGAGAAAAACGCAGAGATAAGTAAGGGATAGATAGTTGGGAAAAAATTTATCCTTCACTTATCATCCATGCACAGGAAAGCAGGGAATTTAAATTTCAATCTTAAACACCAGAGTGAAGACAGTCGATTATCCTCCTGGATGACTGCTCAGGCACAGACTAATAACATAAGGATAAGGGACAGAAGATAAAAAAAGAATTTTTCTTCATATTAAATCATTAAAGAAAAACGCAAATAGGTCATTGTAATCATAGGTTGGGTTCGCCATGAAAAATCAATTCAAAATACAATGAGCATAAGGCTAGGATGACTTTACATTCTCTAATCATAAAACGTTGGGCTCATCAAGACAATTTATAGAAAGATAAAAATGAAATCTATGGATAGTGTTACGTTGATTAAACATAAACTTTAACATAGTAGAATTACATTACTGAAGGCACATGAACAATATTTAAACTATCATTCAATGCAAATATACACATGCATACCATAGCCAAATGTGAAAGATCCGAAGTAGTTGTTTTTACCCATGATTTTGGTCATCATCATGGTGTATTGATGATGGTGTACTCAGGCTCCTCATAAGAATTTTCTCCTAAGAAAATTGACATTCATCTCTTCTCAGAAAACATACTTTTGAAGAGAGTTCGCAGGTTGCTAATATACCAGGGTGTGAGAATGACCCATTCTCGCAGGCTACCTTAAGCTAGGGTGTGAACTTCTCGCATTGTGCAACATAGCTAGGGTGTGAACCTTCTCTAAAGCTTGGAAAAAGGTGAATTCTCGATGGTTCTAGAAGGGAATCTTCTAGAAGAATGGGTTGGCATTCGAATGGTTATCCTTGTACTGGATTCCCTGATATTGTGGGATCATTCTTATCCAAGTAACCATCTCATTCTCTCCTATATATTGATGGAATTATCATGGAAAAGGTTAAGCAAGATTCATTGGAGAATTGGTGAAAGAATCATGTGAAGGACTTAGCTTGAATAGGAGCTTGGAGACTCTAGCAAGTCTACCAAGAGGATTTGATCTTCTTCATGCAAGGATTGAGAAAGTGTGTGTGTTGGAGCCAAGAGCCACTGAAAGGAAGCTTGTGACATCAAGGCGATCAGGTTGTAATCTTCTACTTTCAATTAATATGATATAGTGCCATGTCCCTTTCCCACAAAGTCATTCTCACTTTATTGTGTAATTCCTTGATCATACACATAAGTTGACAGTTGAATATATTTATCTATATTCAATTTGGTTGGTTTGTGTTGTCTTGGTCTTGACCTCACGAGAGAACCAGAGAGAAGTGGGAGCAACAGAGACTCTAGGAAGCGATACTAAGGTATTTTACTTGTTCCTTCCTACTAGCTAATTTAATGGTCAAAACTTAGGGAAAGAGTCATGTCATGTCCTGTTTTGTTCTAGATCTAGGTGGATCTAGGGAGATTTGTTAGTGTCTGCACCTACCGATTAGTCTGATAACAAAATTGGCAACTCAACTGGGGATATAACCCATTTTTGTTGTGGTTTTTGGTATTTTTCCTTGGCCATTTTCTCTTGCCTTACCTTTCTCCATTCATATCAATCTCTGAGTCTTCAGGATACCCTGATAGACCCTCTGGGTCCAGAGGCCTCTTCAAATTTTGTGTCTTTTTCCAAAAATTTGATTAGTTTCAGAGGTTCTCGCACTGCACTCCACGGTGGCCTGCGATAATATATTGAGTTCGCACCCTTATTTTAGGTTCATTGCAAGGTTCTCGCACTCTGCTCAAAGCTCACCTACGAGAATCACCTATTCTCACACTGTGTAACACTCTCAACCTGCGAACCCATTTTTTCAAAATGTTTTCTTTAAGACTTTGGCATGATCAACTGCTCAGATCAGTATAGGTGCCTAATAAGAGCTTCTTAGCCTATTGGTTGATATTTTCTTGTCTTCATTCTTGTGCACGAACAGTCTTAGGATTTCAAAGTCTCTTCCTGTCACTTTTTCTTGACTTTCATTTCTTGACTTTTCTCGGCAAAGATATACTCTCTCATTTCGGAATCTGAGTGTGCTTGTTTGGTTAAGTACTGGCAATCAGTTGAAAGTTGAGCTTCTTTTTCTTTATCATTTGCTTATTGTTTGAAAGTTCATCTTTCTCATGCAATTGAGAAGACTAGTTTGGTTTGCTTGTTATTTGTGTTTCCATTGAAAGAGTGGTTTGGGTTTTTTATCTATTGCTTGTTCATTGGTTTTTTATTTTCTGCACTCTCACCATCATGGTGTGGTTCCTTTTTGAAAAGTGAACAAAGTTTTTCTTTCAAAATCATTTTCGTTTTCGAAAGTATTGAAAATCAATTGTTGAAATTATTGAAAAGGGAACAATAGAGAATTGTTATTTTTTGCGTGATTTGTTGCAATTGCATTTTAAAGGAAATTGTGTATTGTAGTTTAAGGTTGATCCGGAAAACTTCTCTTTCCCTCCCATACATAGGATTCATTGAACGAAATTTGATATATTTCATTCTTATCCAGGCATCGTTGGGTCAGAGTCTTATACAACATCAGTTTCATCTCTGTTTCCTTTGAGTAACAACAGCTCTTATGAACACTGTGCAATCATAAAATTTAACTAGTAACTCTTTTCTATGGCTCTATTACACCAACATTTAGCTAGGCTAGTTCTTTGGAATAGGAAGAGAGATACACTCTCCAAAGAACAAAACACACAATAGCATCTTGTGTTAGGGAGTGTTAAATTCCATTTGCAACATCTTGTCCTGGGAAGCCCTTCTCACATAAGGGTCAAACACGAGGTTGCATTGATATCGACAAAGTTACTCACTCTGCTTTGTTGATATCAGTGTAGAGATTCCACGTATTACGGGGATCACTTGGAGGTATACCCACAATGATGAGTGGAAGCCTTTTGAGTTGATTTCGGGCTAGATACCCTACCCTTGCGTGTGGATCAGACTGTCGACTATCCCCCCCAGGCTTTATTGTTGTCAGTGGTAACTTTAGTGGCCTATCTTTCTAGGGTCTTACACAAGGTGACTGTGAAGGGGAAAGTCTTCACGGTACCTAGAATCGACATTGACCAAACTCACTCGGGCTCCTTGGAGGGTATACCCATGATTATGTGTGGGAGCTTGCACCAAGGTGTAAGTCCGTTAAGCTGGTCGTCAGCGTAACTTTTCCACCCTAGACCAACCCCTTCTCATCTCGTTGTTGCGACGTTGGATTTCATCACCAACTAGTGACTTTGGAATTAGAAGGTCTTGTTAGCTTGGTGTTGCTTCCTAGATTTTGTTTACTAGCGCGTGCTGTTTGTTTTTCAAAGTTGACCATAATATTTTCTTCGTGAAGTTTATCACTCAGTTACCATAGCTCCTCCACATCGTTCATGTAGAATGTAGGGTTTATCTCCAGAGAATATGAAAGGTTCTCAACCCTTTCCTATAAGTTCACCTGAGGGATCTCCTCAGTGGAGTTAAGTCCCAGACGTCACCACCCCACAAGTGGAACGAACTGACTCTCTCAAACATTTATGAATCACCAATACTCGAGAGGACTTTCGAATTCACCATGATTCTGAGTGACCATTTATGTGACTTAATTCTTCCAGAGACTTAGTTGTTACATCTTCTGGATCACCAATTGGACCCTTTCTAGGAATAGAAGGCCAAGATCTTTTTTGGTCTACGGGTGTTTTTCGACAGGACCTTTTTGGTCCAGGTTCACCTGTGATTTCCAAAATCAACCCACCTTTGATTTATGAAATATCTAGCCCAGAGACAGTACCGTTTACTACCGTCCCTATCGAAATGGCCCATCACACAGATACTACGAGTGTTCCAACCAGGTTTACTGTGGTTAGTCTTGCTCTCATCAGCACACCGCGTACGCCCAATGTCACTTCGACACTACCACCTAGATACCGTGCATTGAATGCTTCTATTCCCACTCCTACAAAAACCCCATCCAGCTCTCCTAGTGGTCCTTCTTCTTCTGGGAACTCTCTTTCTGGTTTTATTCCAACACTCCCTCAATTTCCTTTTGGAGGACCTCTCTCATCCTCCAGTGAAAGTCTTAATCCTAGTGGACCTATTCTGTCATTCACACCAACTTACCAGATTCCCTTCGATGGAAAATTTCACCAAGGTGGTATGACTCAACCCCCTCTCAATGGGAAAACTCCTTTTGGAACACAATTCCTAATTGGAACACAATCCCCAATTGGAACACCACCTTCGATAGGAGGATCGACCCCGCCTTATGGGAAAAACATACCTCCTTCCTTGGCCCAGTATTGGAATGAGTTGATACAACATCCTCCTCAATCGACTGGGGGGCAGCAGGTTCCAAATGCATCCATAATACCCCCTAGTATGGGCCAACCATATCTAGGTTTGTTCAATCCCATTTGGGGGGCGAATGCTCAAAATCAAGTCCCTATTCCAGGGTACAATCCTATGAGCTACTATCCTCTCCAACCACCATCGAATCTGCCTGGGTCTTCACATTATATGTAGACTTCTTATGGTCCTACTGGTTTGCCGACGAGGATTCCTCCCCAAAGCCACTAGTACCCATAGGTGAATCGAAAGCTACCCTTCATAGCCACTTTGGATCTTCCGGATTTGTCAAGGATTTTAAATGATCCAATTTGTCACTCTCCCCAATGGCCTGCTATACCAGCCAAGCTACCATCGGACATTCCTAAATTCGACGACAAATAAGGAGAGGACCCAAACAATCACGTTATGAATTTTCACCTATGGTGTTCATCCAACTCGTTGATGGATGACTCTATTCATTTATGTATTTTTCAAAGAACCCTCACAGGTTCTGCTGTGAAGTGGTATATAGAATTGCCACGAGGTTTCTTCTCTGACTTCAACACCCTAGTTGTGGCTTTCCTCAAACACTACCAGTTACCGATTCGTTATGACACGGGGACCAGGATTTTGACTTCTTTCAAACAAAACAAAGCCACTCATATATCCGATCACATTCATGAGTGGCAACGGAGATGACGTCTCATTAAACTCGAACTCCCCAATTAGTTGCTGGTAGAATGGTTCACAAAATCATTTGTGAAGGACATCGGTTATGACATCGCCATGGGTGGAGTAGTCACGAAAGAATAGGCCACAAGTCGTGCTCAATACCTTGACCTCATTTATTCACAAATGGGAACCCTTTACGATTTACTACCTGACTTACCTCGTCCTTCCACTTCCACCAGTTCAACTACTCCAGCTACCTCGCATGCAGCTGACGGTGTGATTGGCACTTTCCAGGCCCAACCACATTCTGCCTCAAGCACAAACCCCAAACCTGCTTCTTCTAATGTTCAAAATGCTCCATCTCCTACCCCTCCCACCGGCAAGACTTCTGAGGTAAATGCACTCCAATCTACCCCAGCCGGTAAAAACAAATCTAAAAAGGGGAGAGGTAAGAATAAGGAGAACAAAAATACTTCTCAAGCAGAGAGAACCAAAACTACACCTGTTGAAGATCGGGATAAGAGAAAACCTCGAAACCCTTGTCTTATCTGTGGTGATGATCACTACACGAAGGATTGTCCATGACGCGCCGAGGTCACTAAGTTCCTTCAAGGAGCTCCAAGACCACCTGCTCCATCCGTTTTGTCCCAACCCTTCCCGTCTAAACAACAGGCTCAGTTGGTCATTCATGACCAACCCTCATCTTATACTACATCTTATGTATTGATGTGTACTGGCGATTCAAAGAAGAGCAACGTTGCACTTACTACTTGAGCCAAATATTATTCTCCCTCTAAAGAGAAGGTTGATGATCTACCTCCTTCCTTGGTACAACCCTCTCCCATGACTCCACCTACCAACGGTCCTCTTCATATAAAATGACCGAGCCTCGACATAGTTCTTCGACCCCCCCCCAAAGGGCGTCGTTCGGAAATCGACTTTCAATCCTCATGCTTGTGTGGCCCAGAACTACAGCATTGTTGAAGATCTGGCCCAAGCACCTTCTACGATGTCAGACCTCAAATTCTTTCAAAGTTTTCCTACATAACGGAAGGCACTGTTGAAATCTATCGGTGGAATCGATCTGATAGATACAAATTTAATAATTTTTGACTTAGAGGATCACATTCCAAGGTTACCCCCTCAACTCGTGTTCCAGATCCAAGTGGTTGTCTCTGACAAAAAAATTTGTCTAACCGTTATCGACGAGGGTTCCTTGACGTGTGTCATGTCTCTTGCTTGCTGGAAAGCCATTGGATCTCCCCCTTTGAACTAATCCCAGAACACTCTCAAAACCTTCAACGGCTCCAGTTTTAAGCCCTATGGTGTCCTTCCTTCATTGCCCATCACGTTAGAAGGAAAAATGGTCCAATTCGAAGTGGAAGTCTTTAACGCTCCCCTTGATTACAATCTTCTACTTGGCCACAGCTAGATCGATTCCATGCATGTCTTTGTGTCGACTATTTTCCATGTGGTACGTTTCCCACATCAAGGAAAGGTCATCACCGTCGACCAACTAGCCTTCTTTAATTTCGATACCCATACTGGAAACGTACCGTTCATCGCTAAAACCCCACCGGGTTATGAGAACGTCGGTGTAGGCCTTCTTAAAGACTCTTCATTAATGGGTACCTTCCCCATTCCACCACCTGATGTTCCATGCTCATCTATTGCTTCAATTAACATGATCTCCACTTCGATTCACAAACTTCCTACATCTCATGACCCCTGAATAGTACCTGACCCTGGAGATCATCTTTGTTACGGCGATGAAATGATGTTAAGTCCAGTTGAATCTGCTTCAATCGACAACACCTTCTACCTCTTCTCTTGGTGAGTTATCTCCAGATCCTTTCCGTGTCATTTTTCCCATGGACGAGATGATCATGTATGTCATGGAAGACACCCCTTGGGACGATGGACATCATCGTTCCATCCTCTTTCTAAAGAAACATACCATTGAGAACTACCAACGGATCTAGACCCCGTCGACTATTGTCGTCATCTCCACCATTCCCAAGTCTGCACACGATGTTTTTTCTGAAGGGAGCTTAAGCAATATCTCGCCCATTATTCCCCTTGACATGTTTGTCAAACCTAGGATTGTCAAAAATGTCCATATCAGAGCTTTGTGTTCTTCTGATGAAATCGTCACCTACACATCCCTTTTCAAAGAGTTTTGTGACATCTTCGCCTGGAGCTACGAAGAAATTTCGGGTATCGACCCTGAGATTGTGATACATGAGATCAAGACATACCCCGACGCTAAACCCATCTGGCAACACCTTCGTCTAGTTCACCCACGTAAAGCGGTTGTTATCAAGCTTGAAGTCAAGAAAATTCTTAAAGACGAATTTATTTATCCAGTGGCTTCAACTGACTAGGTTTCCAATCTTGTCCCAATTGACAAGAAACAATGCACTATTCATGTATGCGTTGATTATAGGGATATCAACAAAGCTTGTCCCAAAGACAACTTTCCTACCCCTTTCGTCGATCAGATTGTCGACGATTACACTGGAAGTAAAATCTTCTCCCTCATGGATGGTTTCTCCGGGTATAATCAAATCAACATTGTTCCCGAGGATCAACATAAGACTGCTTTTATTTGTCCTTGGGGTACTTTTTCCTATAGAAAACTACCTTTCAGTCTCAAGAACGTTGGTGCAACTTTTCAACACGCTATGTCTTATGCTTTCCATGATATCAAGCACATCGTCCAACCATATCTGAACGATTTACCCGCTCACTCAATGTGCCAATTTGATCATCCAATCCACCTCCGAGCCATTTTCGTCCGCTGTCGGTTCTACCGTATACGTTTGAATCCTCATAAGTGTGTTTTCTGCATGGAATCTGGCCGACTTCTAGGTTTTATCGTTTCATGTCAAGGGATTCGGGTGAATCCTTTAAAGGTTGAGACAATCCTTAATCTCCCTCCTCCTTCTACACTTCACCAGTTACAAAGTTTGTTGGGGAACACAAAATTTCTTCGTCGTTTTATCCCCAATTATGCTGAGATAACTCGTGGATTTACGCGAATCTTAAAAAAGGGTTCAGAGTTCATCTAGGATACCATCACCAACAATGTTTTCGAAGCTTTGAAGTTTTCCCTGACGCGTGCCCTGCTTCTCTTTCCCCCCGATTACAGTCACAATTATTTCCTCTATCTTGTTGCCTCGGATTACACCATTGGTATGGTTCTCATTCAATAAGATGATGCTAATGATGAACATGTTATATACTACTTGAGTCGAAGTCTAAAACCTACTGAAATCAAGTATTTACATGTTGAAAAACTGGCCTTGGCTACCATTCAAGCCGTCCAACGCTTCCGACACTATATCCTCTTGCACAAGACTACAGTGATTTCTACCTGCAACCCTATGCAACACATTCTTACACGTCAATTGCTAGGGGGAAAATACTCTAAATGGATTGTGATACTCCAAGATTTTGACTTGGAATTCGAACGTGCCAAGTCTAAGAAGTCCTTAGTGTTTGCTGAGTTGATATGCGACTTTCCCTACTCTGACATGGAAAATGTAGCAGCTGATTCATTACCTGATGAATCTCTTTTCCTTATTAGCACTGATGATCTTTGGTATGGTGATATCATTATATATCTCCAAACCTAGACTTTCCGGCCAACTTTGTCTAGTACTGACCGATGTCGCATATACTATCAAGCCCGTCAATATATTATCCTCGGGGATACTCTTTATCGTCGGGGGATTGACTCTATTTTTCAACGTTGTCTAACATTCGACGAAGCCGAGAAAGATCTAAATGACTGTCATTCTGGAGCCTATGGTGGTCATATGTCTGGGTATGCTACTGCCCAGAAGATCTTACGAGCAGGGTATTTTTTGCCTTCTCTATTTCACGACTGCATAATCGCCATTCAAAAATGCCATGCTTACCATACCTATAATAACAAGATACGGTCACATCCTACTCCTCTTCACCCTGTGGTCTCTGTTGGTCCCTTTGTGAAATGGGGCATCGATTTCATGACATGTCACCCTCACTCAGTCGGGGGGCATGGATACATTGTTGTTGTTGTCGATTACTTTACGAAATGGGTCGAGGCAATGTCGACATTTGAAAACACTGGAAAGACCGCAACATTATTCATTTTTAATCACGTCATAGCTCGTTTTGGTGTTCCCCAAGCTATCATCACCGATCATGGTAGCCACTTTAGAAACTTCATGATGTCTGAACTTACTGAAAAGTTGGGTCTTCACCATGAAAACTCAATGCCCTATTACCCACAAGCCAGCGGCCAAGTCGAAGCAATTAACAAATTTCTCATAACTATGCTCCGACAAATGATAGGGATTCACAAAACAAGTTGGCACATAATGTTGTTTTCAGCATTGTGGGCTTACCGGACATCCGTCAAGTCCGCTACTGGGTTTACACCTTTCCATTTAGTCTATGGTTTGGAAGCCATTCTCCCGATTGAATGCGAGATACCCTCTTTATAACTAGTTGTTGAACTCCTACCAAACACTTCTGCCAAGGAAGAACGTCTATTGTATCTCATACAATTAGACGAAACTTGACGTGATGCTACCCTAGTTATAGAAGCTCAAAAAAAACGTGTCAAGACCCAATACGACAAACATGTCAAGCCTCGCGTTTTCTCTGAAGGAGATCTCATTCTCCTTTATGATCAAGATCGAGATATGCTAGGAGATAGAAAATTCGAAGCCATGTGGCGAGATCCTTATATAGTTCGACGAGTTTTGGAAAAAGGAGCTTATGAGTTAGTAGATTATGATGGTATCCCTTTGAGTGAACCTAGGAATGGGTTATACTTGAAGAAGTACTATGCATAAAATCATCTGTGCATGAGTACTTGTATTTTTATTGTATCATACTTCTTGTGTGTTAGTATAGCTTGCTTTTGTCATTATCTGGTCTCTGCCCTTACATGACCTTGTGTTTGATTTCCAGATGTCGAAGTCTTCGCTACCCTATATTGGCTTTGCTGATGGCGCTAGCCGTAGTACTCAGAACCTTGCTTCCACTGCATGGGAAATTTACGCCCCTACAAATGAACTTGTCTCCTTACGAGGTGTGTGTCTCGGTCGTGCGACCAACAACATTGCAGAGTATAGCATTGTTATTGAATTGTTTATTGATGCTATATCGCTTGAAATTCGTCATTTGGTTGTGCGACTCGATTTGCAGCTTGTAGTACTACAGTTAAGTAATGTTTATACTATTCAAAGTCCTACTTTGTTATGGGTGTATTTGCGAATTTTCCTCTTAGAATGTTATTTTGATTATATTGAATATCAACATATTCCTAGATGTCTAAATACATTAACTGATGCATTGGCTAACTATGTATTAGACAGACATTTGGATCATTTATAAATCAATCACATCAATTCACACAACACAAGATAAAACAGTAGAAGCCATCTGTATATATAACGATCAAAAGAGTCTTTTACAAAAAAGTTATGCTCGAAGACCAAAATGTCAAAATCTGAAGCTCATAGCTTCTACAAAATGACGTCATGGATGACGTTCATGGTAACATATGACTGCCTGGGCAACCCTACGGAGCAGTCGGCCTATGGACTCTGACACTCCTATTGTGTGACGTTGATGACATCGTGGAACCTCTCCAAGAGGCATGTCTGGAATATTTGTTGTCAAACCCTCTAGATTTTGTTCCACTGCTTGATAATCCTCGGCATCCCATTGTGGCACTGGCGCTACCTCTCATCGTCGCTGAATGGGAGAAGTACTAGAAGGTCGGTAAGGTCCCACATCTGTGTCATCAACAATGAATTTTGTATTTAGTCTTTGGACGAACATATAAAAAACATTTGAATATGATAAAATTCACAAAAACATTTGAAAGGAAAAAAATGTGTGTACTTCTTACCAAGTTCCCCCCACTGAGCATCATCTGGTAGTACTAAGTCTGGATCTCCTTGGAAATCCAACTAGGCATAAGCATAATCGTCGACCATCAACATTTTTGGTCGAAGACAGTCAAAGAAGGTATCATCATACTTGATAATTGGTCCAACTACGTGTCGGGTCATGAGCTGACACCATCTTAGCATTCTTGGATCCCTGGGAGCTGGTAAATTCCACTCAACCTGCAGCCTCAGTAATGGAACCCTCTCGAGAAAGAAGGACACTAACAAATATCCATATCTAAATTTCTTCAGGTTTCCTCGTCTGCATTTGGTCAACTACCTTTTCATGCTACGAAGCACAGCATCTGCCCAGTTAAAAACCCGAGGTTCAGTACACTCTATGGCATACTGAAAGTAACTCTGGAGCACCATGTGAGGAGCGGAGCTCCCGGCCATGCATGCTATGGTGAACAAGATAGTATGGAGGGTCAAATACCATACTCCCCAAATAGCTACTTTCCTTTTCTTCCTCTCTACCTCGGGAACATAGTGTAAGCTGTTATCACCCCATAAATTATGGGAATCAACTTATGACTTGGATATTATGGACATTGTCTGTATCTAGTGTTTTTACTGGCAATTGATTTTTCATTTTACAAAAGGAAAGAAAAATAAAAAAGAAAAAAGAAGAAAAATAAAAGAGGGCATAAAAGAATTTAAACAAACGCCCCATGCAATAACAGTGACTTGGTCATACCGTTCAAGCATGACCAAGTTCTTTTAAATTTTCAATGTTGATAGGTTAGAGAATAAATCTGACCAGACTGTCTAATCCTGGTCAGATAGCCCCTAGGTTAGGTTAGAGAATAAATCTGACCAGACTGTCTAATCCTGGTCAGATAGCCCTTAGGTAGAGTAATTTCTTAACCCAACAGTTTAATCTGGGTTAATTGTCCTAGGAAGATAGGTTAGCATGTAGGTTAGTTGTTTCATTTGCTTCTCCCCCATGAAAACAGGCTAATAAAGATGTTACACCATGTCCCCAATGCCTAAGGATAGTTTGTTCGAAACCCCATGGTGATGAAATTCAAATAAAAACCCATAAAATGCTTTATCCTAAGTTTTTCCTCAAGCTCTTATGTCTCCACTCATGATTTATGTTACATTCACTTTCCAGGGGTCCAGATCACGGCGCTCCGATCAACGGCTCATAGAGCATTCTGGAACCCCCCTAGTGTTCTACTTTTAATCAAAGGGGGGGGGTCCGGAATCGGTGATAATATTTTCACAAATCTGCATGGTCCATAAGAGAGTGCATGAATCCATGACCCACATTGGATTCCGGAACCCCCCCTTCGTTCTTCCTTTAATGGAGGGGGGGGGGGGTCCGGAATTGGTAATAACTTGGGCGCACATCTAGACCGCCCAGAACAGAGCGCTCAAATCTACGGTTCACATTGAATTCCGAACCCCCCCCCTCTNGGAGGGGGGGGGGGGTCCGGAATGAATATTCCTTTCGACGGGCCCCTCGTTACATGTGGAATTATCCTATTGGTCTAGAAGTCCCATCCCCCACATGCTGCCTGACATCCCATCGCCCCTGGATGTCATCCTCCACTGAGTCCACTTGTCCCACTTGTTCCGGGGGTTGAGTCCCATCCCATAACTACTGTCAGTCCCTGTTGTCAGGCCTTTACCTTTTCCATTCATGACCAGCCTCCTTTGGTGACTTTTACCTCCAATCACCAACCTCCACGTTAGTTGTCTGTAGACTTTGGTCACCATCACCTGCCATATCACCCCAAGTGGCCTGTTGTCCATTAATAACTGGATAATATGCCCGTTTTCATGCTGACCGTATCTCCCGCGCCAACCGACCCCTATTTTGAATAAAACTATTGTTTTCCCTTTTCATTCGTTATTCAACCATCGTGCCAGAAACCTCATATTCCTCCATTGCTTCCATATCTCCCCCACCCGCATTTATTTGACCCCACTAACGTATTGTTTATTGCAGGTATAGTAGCTGAAATGGTTTCAAAGTCCAGACAAGCGGAAGAAGAAGAAAATCCTTTTCTTCCTCCTCCTGTTGACCTGGATAAAATTCCCTTGGTCGATAAAGATCGATTGATAGCTGATACTATCCACAGTTTCGACTTTTTGGATCTACAGTCATGGCTCTGGGAGGTGTTCCTGGACCAGAGCGATGAAATTGGACTCTGGGAGTCCAATTTGCCCCTGTATCTTTTTCCCCAGATTCATCATTTCGCAGAATTCACCCTCAAATGCCAAGCCCATTACATCCTCGATCAGAAAGCCATCGTTTCTTCATCGGGGGACATCCTCTTCTTCATCACCCCAGAAGATATTAACCAGATGATGCAAATTACCCGTGCTGAATCTGCGTCCCTGTTCAACTTAGAAATCCTCACTGATCTTTTTCGAAAAATGACTTTGTCACGGAGAACTCATATATTTGAGCTTTTTCTCCCCACTTCCGCTCCACTCCCTTCCACCAACCCCCCTTACCCTTATTCCATGTTCACCACCAAAGGAAATCAAATCATTTCTTCTCTGTGTGCCCTTCTTGGTTACTATTTTGATCAATGGGTAGATGAGCCCATCCTGGGTTTTCTGTCCATTTTCTCAAACGATGAACAACCTACCACGTAGTTCGATTACATTACCTTCTTGGCCAATAATATTCATGAACAATTTGTGAATTTTTCCACAAAGGGCATGTTCAGGTATTCATCCATTCTGGCTTACATGTTCGTCTACTTTCAAGCCGACAGGTTCAGTTTCTCCATGCAGAAGATGGACGCCGATGGGAGGCCCCAGCCAGTCACAGCGTGGACTTCCCTTCTAAAACATAACTCTATTGAATACGACTTCAAAGCGTTCGTTGATCAATTTTACCACCCTGTGGTAAGTATGTTGTGTGGCAGGCCTGAGCCACGAATAAATGAAGAGGTCCAGAGAATTGTACACCTCTCGGACAATGCAAAGATAGGAGACTGGTTCTTGTATCAGAATCACACTGAGATCCGAGTTTACGGGTGCGAATTGGCACCTTACAAGCTGCCGAGATATGTATCGATAAGAATTTTTGCATTAGAATATATTAGGCAGATAATGAGTTTTGATGATATTAACTTTGTTTCCCTTAAGAAGAAGTAACAATTGCGGATCAAAGGGCAGATTGGTTCTTTCATCTGCAATAGTAGAGGTGCAGGGGAGGAAGCGAACAAAATGTTAAAAGAGATGAAATTATTTACAAGTTTCACCTGGCACTATGATCCCTGCGGGATCATTTCTGAAATGAGAATGAAAAATAAGAATCTCCCATATGCACATGAGTCCAAGCCAGAAATAGAGAAATTTGCAAATCAGACAGAATGGGAGCCCGATACTTTGATGGACGTGGAACAGCAAGGTGACGTGGAAAAGTAGGTGCCCTTGACTAGTGTGTTACCTACTACCACACCTCAGTTCCCTAAGGAGAAGAGGACCCGACAGGAGTCGTCTCCTCCTGTAACGGAGGTGTCATCAGAGGAATTTCAAATGCACTCCAAAAAGCCAATGACAGTTTCAGCGCCCGACGCAACAATAGAACAGGAAATTTCGACTACCACAGTAACTACCACAAAGGTCAAGCCAGTCACTCTCCCTTTCATCTCGAGTCATCTTAAGGGAATAACAACAACAATAAAATCCACAGATTTTCCCCTAGACACTCCGCCGAGTAAAACTGGTCCCAAATTAGGCATTTTCGAAAAATATGACTTGATCAAGAAGAAGAACCAGACACTCACTAGCAGCACTTATGCCCAGTTTCAGAAGCAGTCGTCCATAGCTCAGCATAGGCTTCTTTCATCCTTTGACACTAAAAAGGGTAGGATGCATATGTCTTACCTTCAAGCACAAGTGTTGGATCCCAAGGTGATATCAGATTACAAAAGGGCCACCTTTGAGTTCCAGGCTAAGGACGTGCATCCAGCAGATCAGATAGATCTGCACAAGCAAACTGGGGATATGGTCTTTCACACACTGGCTCATGCTTTAGCTTCTGCATCAAAATTTCGGGTAGCTTTGAACAATTCCCAGACCCAACTTAAGCTGGAGAAAATATCATCTTTCGCGAAAGACAACAGAATCAAGATTTTGGAGGAGCTGGTCCTCAAGATCGGTTACGACCCTGCGAACGTCAAGGTTGCCGAAGAGATGATTAAAAATAAAAATGCTGACATCGCGTCCTTAAGAAAACAGCTAAATCTCCCTCCAACAGAGGACCCACAGGCAAAGGAGATAGCCGAAAAGGAAGGGGAAAAGGATGAGATGTTAAAATTACTCATGGAACAGAATGCTCAGCTAAAGGAGATGGAGGTTGAGATGGAAAGACCGCTAAAAGAGAAAGAGCAGGCAAAGACAATGGAAGGCATCCCATTAAGTGTTATCCCAATTGTAGGATTGAGCATAGCAACAGTGACAGCCGTTCCATCTGTTGCATCAGTGCCACTACCAAAGGGAACAACAGACCTAGCCAAGTCTATGGAGAGAATGAACCTGCAAGAGTCAGAAATCAGTAAGCTTAAGAAAGAAGTGGAGAATCTCCAAGAGCTAAATACTTCTTTCCAGACAAGTCTATCCAAAGAGAAACAGGTGAATGAGCAAATCAGGAAGGAGTTACAGCAGCTCCAGAAACAGACAATGGCAGGAAAGACTTTGGCTGAGGTCAAATAGATTGTGTGGACAGATATTTCCAAGTCCATAAATGAAATCTGGCCAATGGTTCAAATCATGTTTGAACAAAATGAGTTTCTCGAGAGGAGCAAGCAGGCTGTTGAGAAAATCAGAATGGAGCTGGGAGACATGCCAGCCCAAGCGAATGAAATCATAAGGTTCCTAAATTCCAAGACCAGGGAGGAACTAGAAGAATTAAAGATTGAAGACAGGACAGAAACTATACTTGAAGTCAAAAGGGTTCTAACCAAAAGAGGTCTCATGCTTCAGCTTGAGGAAAAGATTCAAGTCATGGATCAAGGAGTGGAGAAGTTTTTCAATAAGATAGATGCTCTCCAAAGGAAGGGCCTACTTGGCCTGAAGGTCATTAATGACGAATTAATGACACTCCCTGATTACAAGAAAAGGTTGACTGAAGTGTCTAAGGACAATTCCAAGTTTGCAAGGATACAGGGAAGCATCACAGTAAAAGCATTCATGGATGCCTTGCAGTTGGATATTAGTATCCAACATGAGATTAAACACATATTCATCATCAAGCCTACATTTGCTAAATATACAGACATGGATGAAGTGTATCGAAGATTGCTTAAAGTCACAGTGCCAAGTCATCTCAGATGGGAAGAACTGTGTGATCTACTAGATTATTAGATGAGTTGTCACAATCCAGTCACCTGTCTAGTCAGAAGAGATTGCGAAGGCACCTCGCCAACGGCCTACCCCAGAAATTCAGCATACAGTTGTATCGAGTCATCAAACAGTTTCGATTAGTTAAGTTAGTTAGTCTAAAAATAGTATGAGCACATCCTGATCAGTTATGACAGGAATGTTTGTATTTTGAATTATAAATACTTCATCTTTCGAAGTATTGAGGGTTGTTGATTCACACACCTTATTGCTATCAAACTGTACTATTTTTTGAAGAGATCTTCCATTAATAAAGAAGAGGCACTTTTACAAGATTCTTGTGTATGTTCACTGGTGATGTTGATTTTCTAAGTTAAATGTTTTGTATTTCTCTTTATTCATTTTGTTTTCTGAATCTAATCTTTATGAATAGCGATATGTTGCAGGATTTATCTTTGATACCCTGTTTCTAATTCTAAAGATTTAAATTTTTATCTTCTAATATCTTCAATTAAGAAATTCTTAACTGCTTGTTAGTTGAAGTTATTTTCCTCATCTGTTCTTCCATCCATCATTTTAAATTACTAAAGATCCAGTGAGTGTATTATCTCACCCTGTGAAGGTTTTTCTTTGGCATTTCTGGTAGTATCTAAGATTTGATTGAATACAGACCCCATAGCCCAATGGATGTGTAGACTGTCTCAACCAACTTTCAAAAACCCTTTTACAACAAAACCAACAGTTTCTTTACCTAGCCTAATATGTGAAATTAAAAACAAAGCTAAATCATATAGAGAGATCCCTCTCTGAAGCTGGAAGGGCTAGATCCCAGCTTTAAAAGCGGTTGATTAAGGTTACCTTTGTAGATTTCTTCTTTTTCAACCTCTAGGAAATTTACCAAGTTCTAACATAATTGGCGAATCGACTGGGGAGGAACTAAAACTGACTATCTCACGTCTTCTTTCCCTAAAAGATTTGATTCTGAGAAGCAAGTAATGTTTAGAGGTTGATTTACTCTGTATATATTATTTTCAGACTCGTAAAATTTAAAATATATATATATTAAAAATAAAAAGAGCTCTGGCTTCTAGGAAGGTTCACACTCGATCTCATCCAAACCCAGAACCCTCCACAGCAATAGATAATCCCGAACAGTTGCTCAGGCGAAAGACCTTAGCTACCATTTCAGTGGATTATACGCCCCATCATAAGTCTCCTTCCTTTTGCGGAGAACCTCAAAACCCTGATCTTGATCCCTTTCCGCAACGAAACCTAGTTAGAACACGGTCTGAAACCTTTGCGTCTAAGCTCGTCTTTGACCCAACTGTGTTGCAACCCCGAACCCCCGAGGTCTTGTCTCCTACGACTAAACTACAATTCAATATCTCAGCACCGCCCAGTCCTTCCTCATCCTCATCTTCAGTCACTACCTCTCCTACCATCCAGGTCGTCGTCCCACCTCTTCCACCCATCATGGCTGCCCGATATGCCCCTTTGGTGCTAGTCGCACCGCTACATGCCATGCCCCAAGACTACCAAACTAGACTTCCACAGTTCGATGCAACCGGAACTTTAAACGCACAACAACATGTGGATAAAATGAATGACTACTTTGATTTGCAAGAAGTTGATGAAGTCGACGTTCAAATGAGACTGTTCACCCAGAGTCTGACAGGGGACGTCAAGAAATGGTTCAAAGCCTTACCCGCCGCATCAATCCCTGACCTTGTCACGTTCCAAAGAAGTTTTCTTGACAGATGGGAGGTAAATAAAAACCCTCTCCAGATACTGTCAGAATACGAGAATATAAAAAGAAATCAAGGTGAGACGGTACAAGATTATTGCACCTGTTTTAACAATTTGTATAATGCAATCCCAACGAAAATCAAACCTCCCCAGGGTTTGGAATTGATTAAATTCCCCGATGGATTCGATGCTGACATGTCTTACCAATTAAGAGAAAGAAATCCTGCCACCCTTGAAGACATGCAGAAAAGTGCTATTTCAGTTGAGGCTAATCTGTTGGCAAAAAGGGCACGTCAAAGGACAGAAAGGAGAGTCACGATCAAAGAAGAAACTTCCATGTCGACCACAGATTCCAAGTTGGATTCTTTGTCTCGAACGGTGGAATTAATGATGGAAAGAATGAATTTATCCGACAGAAACCCTCCACGGGACAACGCACCTGCTCCCCAGATTCAGAACCCCAATTTTAGAAGAAACCCTCCTCAAATCAGGCAAAGACATCAAAGGGATCAGAGAGGTCCTGATCAGCCGATCAGGCCTCCCCTATAAGAAAACTATGCTGACGAAGGGGGGGAAGTAATTGAGGAATTGGAGGACACTCATATTAACCTCATGGGCATTCATGATAATGAGGCCATTTTCCTCACCCAAAAAGAGCAGGAACTCTTTCTGCTAAATCAAACTAAGGTAAGTGAGGAAGCCAAAGATGCAAGACAACAGGCCTTTGAAAATGCTATTTTGGAGGTGCACCATCAATACAATCTGCGAAGTAAGAAGACAGAAGGAAATTCCTCGAAAAAGACAGTCAAAACGCAGAAGGTAGCTGATACTGAGAAAACCCCTGAGAAGACTATTGCTGAGAAGGCTTCTGAGAAAAGTAAATCCGACACCCCCGTGAAGAAAAACATCACCCTTCTGAAAAGACCAGCACATCCTGAAGTGTCACCTATTAGTCCACCCATCACTTCTGAGCGGAAAAATATGGTGGACCAACCAGAATCAATGAGTCAGGCTCGAGCTCCTGCACCTTTTAGCCTAGAGGGAGAATTGGCCAAAATAAAAATTCCTATCCCTCTTACAGAGTTGATGAACAGAGGTGGTTATCGTTCACAGGTACTAAGAGCGTTAGCCATTGAACCAGACATAGGCACCAAGGCCTTGACTATTGGATCAGTGACTCATTCAGACACTGTGAACCTTACTGACAATCACCCCGAACTCCTTTTCGGACCTGAAGTAAATGGTCGAGATGATACCGGTGATGTATCCCCCTTTTACATCAGTTTGAACATACACGACTTGATATTACATAACGCCATGCTGGATTCAGGTGCCTCACATAATCTGATGCCTAAAGTAGTCAGGGAAAAACTTGGATTGGAGGTCACTAGGCCTTACAAAGATGTACACTCATTTGACTCTAGCAAAGTCAAATGTATTGGTCTGATTAAGGACCTTTGCATCACCCTGGTTCAGATCCCTTCAAAAATCATGGTAATGGACGTGGTTGTTGCAGACATCCCGCCTAATTATGGAATGTTTCTATCCCGATCTTGGGGAGCTAAGCTAAAAGGAACCCTGCAGCTGGATATGTCTTACGCCACTATCCCAGTGTTTGGACAACCGAGGAGGTTATACAGAGAAACACTGATGAAGTATATGGTCAGTAGTCAAGAGAAACCACACAATTACCCCCTTTACTCTGCTCATTCTGATTTAGATTCGTTCATCTTGTACAATGATGGTGATACTGAAGAGCCAGATATTCAGTTGGTGGAAGATGTAGCTAGTCAAGATGAAGGTCCAGAAAACGGTGAGGCAACAAAGATGGAAAATGTAATCGCTGAAGATTTCCCCGTTGATTTATGGAGTATGGATTTCGATGGAGCTGTGAGTAAATAAGGAGCAGGAGCTGGAGTCTGGTTGCATAATCATCGGAAAAGGTATTCAGAAAATCATTCCTATAAGTTAAATTTCCACTGCACTAACAACGTTGTTGAGTATGAAGCTTTAATGCTCGGTCTGAAGATGTTGAAAAAAGTTGGTGCTAAGTAAATAATGGTAAGGGGTGACTCTGAATTAATAATCAAGCAAATTAAAGGTGAGTACGCTGCTAAACACCCACGCCTTAGAGCCTACAGGAATGTTATTCTTGACGCTTTGAAGTGTTTTAATGAGGTTGACTTGCAGGTAATGCCGAGAGGACAGAATATCCTGGCTGACGGATTGGCTACGTCAGCAGCTTCTTGCAAGATTCCGTTCTGCCAAACTTGCCCATACACTGTTGAAGTGAAATGCAGACCGACGGTTCCCAATAATATAAGGTATTGGCAAGTCTTTGGAAATGACGATCAAATAGAGGACTTTCTGCAATGCAAGAACGATTTTGAATGTACAAACATAGATGTAGAAAATGAAAACGAGAATGTAAATAATTCTGAGTTTGAAATAGATAGTGTGAATACTGTAAATACAGTAGATACAGAAGATACAGTAGATTCAGGAGAGTTAGGAGATGACGAAATAGATGCCGATTTTTTACAATTGAAAAGAAATGTGTTACCTAGAGGCCTTGTCCCTTTATAAGATCTGTTTGACAATGACGATGTAGCTAAGAAACCAAAAATAGAAGCTCATGGGCAAGAGGTAGAGGACTGCAACATAGGAACTGAAGAGAAACCTAGGATGGTCAAACTATCCAAATCTTTACCCCCAGAACAAAAGCTTAAGTACATTGAGCTATTCAAAGAATATTCAGATGTTTTTGCCTGGGGATATGAAGATTTGAAAGCCTATGACACCAGCATCATACAACACAGGATTCCCATAAAGGAAGACCAAAAACCGTTTAGGCAGAAACTTAGGAGGATAAATCCCAAGTTGCTTCCCCTGATAGAAAAAGAGATTAAGAAAATGTACGATGCCAAGATCATAGTCCCATTAAGTTTCTCTAAGTGGGTTTCTAATTTAGTCCCTACACGCAAGAAAACCGGGGAAATCAGACTCTGCATAGATTTCCAAAATCTGAACAAAGCATCCTTGAAGGATAATTACCCCTTGCCTAAAATGGATCACCTCCTGCAAAGAGTGGTCGGGTCCAGTCGAATTTCTCTGCTAGATGGTTTCTCGGGCTACAACCAGGTCCTAGTTCACCCAGACGATCAGGAAAAAACCGCTTTCACCACACCATGGGGCACTTTCATGTATGTGAAGATGCCTTTTGGTTTGATGAACGCAGGAGCCACGTTCCAGAGGGCAATGGATATCGCCTTCATTGAAGAATCAGGTAAGTTTATTGTCGTTTATCTAGATGATGTGACTGTATTTTCCCAATCCGATGATGAACATCTGCGGCACCTTAGACAAGTTTTCGAAAAGTGTAGAAGGTTCAGGATTTCATTAAATCCCAAGAAGTGTATTTTTGGGTTAGAAGAAGGTAAACTGATGGGACACATCATCTCTAAAGAGGGAATCAGAATTGACCCCAGCAGAATAGAGGCCATACTAAAGTTAGAACACCCAAGAAACCTCAAAGAACTACAGTCTTTTATAGGGAAAATTAAATTTCTTCGAAGATTCATTCCTAATCTGGCCGAGCTCCTCCGAAAAATTACAAACATGCTAAAAAGGGACGTGAAAATAAAATGGGATTTTGAGTGCAGGCGATCCTTCGAACAGGTAAAACGAGCACTTATAGAAGCCCCAGTTTTGATTAGTCTCGATTTCACTCAAGATTTCTATCTTTTTTCTTTCGCTTCTGAACATACTATAGCAGCTGTATTACTGCAGAAGAACAGTGAAGGGTATGAACAACCTATAGCTTTCTTCAGCAAAGCTTTAAGAGATGCTTCCCTGAACTACAATATTATGGAGAAGAAGGCTTTTTCTTTGGTAAAGGCTATAAAGGACTTCAGGGTCTATATTCTCCATTCTCACATCATATCTTATGTTCCAAACGCGGTAGTAAAAGATATCCTGACACAAGACAACCCTGATGGGAGAAGGGAAAAATGGATTGCAGTTATTCTAGAATATGACATAGAAATTAAGCCCACAAAACTGATCAAAGGCCAAGGCCTTGCCAAATTGATGGTTGAATCTAACTTTCAGGCTCTTGACATTAATTTTATATATGTGGCAGATGAACAGGGTGAGATGGAGACTCCAAACGTTAGAGAGGTTTTTCTCAACTCTCCATGGTATGCAGACCTTATATTTGTTCTACAAAATTTACAAGCTCCCCCTGGTTTAACTAAAACTAAAGCTAGATTTTTAAAGTTGAAGGCATTGAAATTCTGTATTCTAGAAGGAAATTTGTATTGGAAAGACCCTACAAGTATTCTTTTAAATTGTTTATTGAAAGATGAAGCTGAGAAAGTGTTGCAGGGGTTTCATGCAGGAGAATGTGGTGGCCATTTGAACTGGAAGGTTACAGCTAACAAAATACTCAGAGCTAGATTTTACTGGCCCACCCTGTTTGCAGATGTACATCGGAAAGTAAAAGCATGTCACCAATGCCAACTGTTTGAGGGTAAAAGGAAACTCCTTCCTTTACCTCTTAAACCAATTTCAGTGGAGGCTCCTTTCCAGCAATGGGGACTTGACTTCATTGGATAAATACACCCTCCGTCTTCAGGCCAACATAGGTGGATTCTCACTACCACTGATTATTTTACCAAATGGATCGAGGCTGTACCAAGCAGGAAAGCCACTGACTCTGTTATTATCAAATTTCTTGAAAATAATATTTTGTCTCGTTTTGGTTTTCCTAGAAAGATCATTACTGACAATGCAGTTGCATTTCGGTCGAAGAAACTCATTGATTTCTGCAATCGTTACCACATTGTCTTGGGGAATTCCACAGCCTACTACCCTCAGGGGAATGGGTTGGCGGAATCCTCAAACAATACTTTGGTAAATATCATCAAGAAAACATTGCAGGACAACAAAAATTCATGGCATGATAAGTTGGTATTTTCTTTATGGGCGGATAGACTGACCACCAAAAGGTCAATTGGTATGTCACCATACCAGCTGGTCTATGGTACTGAGGCTGTTTTCCCAACTTCTTTGGGAGTCACTGTCATGAAGTTACTTCAAGAGATGCAAGCTGAGCCAAATGACTCCCAGAGACGAATCAATCAGATGATTCATTTGCAACAGACTAGAGAAGATGTTTTCAACAAAACACAGGTCATCCAAGAGAATATCAAGAAGATCTTTGACAAGCGAACCAAGGAGGATGATTTTGAACTGGGAGACCTGGTGTTGATATGGGATGCCAGGAACGAGGACAATGGAAAGCATGGGAAATTAGACCATCTATGGACAGGGCCCTACATGATCCAAGCTTTCAGAGGAAACAATGCCTTTTTGCTAAACAATGTCGATGGGTCAGATCTACCAGGAGCACCAGTGAATGGCAGAATACTGAAACATTATGTCCCACCTCAGTAAGAGATTTGAAGAAATCACTCTCCATTGTACATACCAATTTTAATTTTTAGTCTTTACTTGCATTTTCTGAGTGAAGAACATTGTTAGTTTGTTGAAGCCCGAAGAGAAGGCCCTAAGCTGTTGATCACTGTTTTTCAAAGTTTTCCTGAGAATAAGACCAATGAAGGCTACTAGACAGATATGTTCAGAATGACAGGAAACTGGATTCTTGGCACTTAACAGGGCAAGTACCATCCCCAGGTGGAGCCGCTTTTATCACCCCATAAATTATGGGAATCAACTTATGACTTGGATATTATGGACATTGTCTGTATCTAGTGTATTTATTGGCAATTGATTTTTTATTTTACAAAATAAAAGAAAAAGAAAAAAGAAAAAACAAGAAAAAGAAAAAAGGGCATAAAAGAATTTAAACAAAATCCCCATGCAATAACAGTGACCTGGTCATACCATTCAAGCATGACCAAGTTCTTTTAAATTTTCAATGTTGATAGGTTAGAAAATAAATCTGACCAGACTGTCTAATCCTGGTCAGATAGCCCCTAGGTTAGGTTAGAGAATAAATCTGACCAGACTGTCTAATCCTGGTCAGATAGCCCTTAGGTAGAGTAATTTCTTAACCCAATAGTTTAATCTGGGTTAATTGTCCTAGGAAGATAGGTTAGCATGTAGGTTAGTTGCTTCATTTGCTTCTCCCCCATGAAAACAGGCTAATAAAAATGTTACACCATGTCCCCAATGCCTAAGGATAGTTTGTTCGAAACACCATGGTGATGAAATTCGAAGAAAAACCCATAAAATGCTTTATCCTAAATTTTTCCTCAAGCTCTTATGTCTCCGCTCATGATTTATGTTACATTCACCTTCCAAGGGTCTAGATCATGGCGCTCCGATCAACGTCTCACAGAGCATTCTGGACCCCCCCTAGTGTTCTGTTTTTAATCAAAGGGGGGGGGGGG
>ML803284.1:466078-512682 GCA_009831015.1 Picea engelmannii
AGATATGATAAACATATAACCATAAACAATGCACCACATCATACACATATACACAATACACTACTATTTTACGTAGAAACTCAAATGGAAGAAAACTACATAATGTTTTCTTATACATCAAAAGATTGCATTCATAAGAAGCACTAATTTCCAAATTCTCTAGCATCAACTAGAAGAAGGCTCCAACCCCCTATTTACAGGCTCCAACCTGAAGGAAGCTACAACTCCCTGAATTCTTCAACTCTAACTGGAAGGAGCCTCCAACCTAAAGGAAGCTTCAACTCCCTTTGTTCTTCGGCTCCAACCGGAAGGAGGCTACAACTCCTTGATTTATAGGCTCCAACCTGAAGGAAGATCCAACTCCTTGTAACACTCCTATTCCCCCCAACTTGTAATTAATCATTAATTAGGATTACCATGATATGGCATGGGAACAGTGTAAATGTATTATTGTTTAATTGCCAATAACTAACTATCAGGGTGAATCCTTGAAAGTACTATCCATGATATCACTAAAAGAAAGAATGTGAAAACGATAAGAGGAAAGTTACTAAGAAAAATGACTGGTTTTTGAAACCTCAACCACCCCCATGAATGGAAGCATGGTCTAGCTGCACAAGATCAGACCAAAGTACCACAGGGTCTGACAGACCTAGGCTGACTTGGGTTTCCTTCTGATAGCAGGAAACGGGATATGAGGGATGTGTGTGCAAGGCATGCAAGAGAATATAAAGAGAAGAATGGAGAATGCGAAGAGGATTTCAGCAGAAAACGAGCCGAAGGCCACGAGCTTGATGTTGAGGAAGCAACTAATAAACCTCGTGGAAGATGTGAATAAGAAAGGATCATTGAGAATTGGCATAAATTCCCTGGTGATATCATGGCTTGGCGTGGGGGTGGCCAGAGCACTAAGAATTAATTCCTCTGAGCCTATGGTTGGGTGGAAGGATGAACACCCACAGTCAGTTAGTTGGCTACAACTTGTAATAGATAAGTATTCTCATATCCTTTGTATTTAAGCAGTAACTGTGAATTAAAGTTGGATATCCTTTGAAAGTTGCAGGGACATGCATATTTTCTTAATGGTTATAATGTATCCATTCAATTATGCTTAATTGTGTATTTAAGAAAATAAGGAATTCTCTGGCTTGTACATGTAAATGTCTGATCCATGTGGTGGGTCAAGTTAAAATAAAAGAACTGTGAATTTGTTGACCTTGGGCATAGTCCCACGTGTGCATGTTGACACTTCCAGTCATTTTGAAGGAAGGAGTGTGTTAAGCTCATGAGAGGTCATGCATGTATGCATAGAGTCTCTGCAAGGAGGGCAAAGACTAAGAACCCCTGTAAGTTCTAGAGTTGATAAATGAGCACAAGGGGTGCACAGACGGTTTCTCGAAGTGTTAAGTTCAGGAGAAAGAGTGAAAAATACCTAATTACTTAAGGAACCGATAAAGCTCAAGAAGGATAGCGAGATTTAATCCCCCAAAGGAGAGATCATTTTGTTTGGAAGACAAATGGATGAGATTAGTTCGGGAGAAGATGAAGTTCTTCACGATCGTCGGATCTGGAGAAGGAATGCAGGAGTTAACCCTTAGAGCCCTTCAAACTTCACGGGTCCAGTGAATTGAGCATATTCGTCCTACGGGAGGTGAATTCACCGAAGGCTTGAAGTTAATCTAGGTCGTAGATCTCAGGATGCCCTGAGAACTATCTCAACCATCGGATCTATGATATAGTCAGCCCACCGTTGACCACTTTGGGAGGATAGAGGGTTGGTAACACCAAAACCCCCGAAGTCTTGAAGTTAAAGTGGACCATGGATCTAAGGATACTTTGGGATCCCTCACAGTCGTTTGATTATGGGGACGCATGTAATTACATCAAGATCAGGTGGGGTCCCATGTGTCAAGTGGTAGCATTTCCAGGTGTCCCTATCAGAGTGGCACACACGGGGACCCAAGGGACCCTTGAACAAAATTTATGAGCCGTAGAACTCTTGGGTCACGTAGACACCCTCGGACCGTCATATTGAGGCTGTGGTCAACTCGACGTTGATCGAATCCGAGAGAAAAGAGGAATGCGGTGAAAAATAACTCCTGAAGGCCAGAGAGCCAGAGTTCATTTGAGTCATCTGTCAGCTGAGGACAGGTGTCAACAGATCTTCCACTTCGAAGGAAAGTGGGATCGTGCGAGTTAAGAACTCCTGAAGCCCAAACTGCCAAAGTAAATCATGATTGTCGATCTGAGAGAGGCACGCGTCAGCAGATTACAGAGTTCGAAAGTGCTAACTCTGGAGGAAAGGAAGTGGAACGTTGACCAAAAGTCATCCAAAGATCCAAGGGTAAGGAATCATCCTAACTGTTCATTGTTAGAACATGTGGGGGCTGGAGATTTACTCCAGGTGAAATTCACTTCAGAGGAATTAAAGAAAAAAGGTACGGGAAATCCCGAAGTTCGGAGACTCGGATTTCATCAGAACTATTCATTGGAATAGGACACATGGCGTGAGATCTATTACTTCAGAGGATTGGAAATTAGGAATAAATAATGTGGAGGATCGTTGACTACAAGACGCCCAAAGCAGGGAAAAGGAAGAATGTTGATCGTTGATCAAGAAAACATGTGGCGCTCGATCTGTAACTCCGTGTATGGAGTGCTTCGGAGGAAAAAGGCTTGAGAGTGTTCGAAACTCCTGAACACTGAAGTCCAGAGATAGATCACAACCATCGATCACGAGGGACGTGTGGCACTCAATCTGTAACTCCGGGGAGAAAATACTTTGGAGCGTTCGAAACTCCTGAACATCGAAGTCCCGAAGTGAATTAGGGTCGTCAAAATTTCTAAGGACATGCGATGTTAGATTATGAACTTCAGATATTTGCAACTCTAGAAGATTCGTGCGGTAGTTGTTTTGGCACCTGTTGTCTTAGCGTCGAGTCATAGCCCGCGGTCATATGTGAGTATAGATGGATGAAAGAACCCGAGGAGCTCGGGAGAGGATATCTTCCCGCTTTGAGCTTAGTTCGGAGCATGGAGACCGTGGATGGAGAGTTATGGAAGAAAAGAATGGAATAGAGACCCCGAATGGGGGTTTTTATTCTCTTAAGAAGATTGAAATTTTGATGCCCTACCATGGGTGTGTTACAAATTGGTATCATAGCATGAAAACAACACTTGGCCTGCTTGGGCTCATGCGCGAGTCATATGAAAATATTTTTGGAATACTTTAAGGGGTAACACCCTATCTTACCACATTCCTAAGAGGCTTAGTAAACCTCTACTAAAGAGAAGAGTCAGATCCTTTATTGTTGATAGATGTTTTGGAAATTTCCACGGTATGTTGCTAATGTTCCCAAATGAAGAAGTTAACGTCATTGTGTGATTGTACGTGTTGTTGTACAGTCATAAGAATTGGTTACGAAGGCTAATATGAGCCTGTTGAGAATTTTATTGCTAAACATAAATCATCTGCATAAGTTCCTTGCGTAGAAGGATGCAAATTTAAAATACAGTTGGGATTTTAACCAATGAGATTGAATCATGCTAAGTCTATTAAAAAGGAAGCTTAGCATTTCTTTGGGAAATGATATCCGATCCTATAGGAGTGGGATTATGATGAAGAACACTAATATTTAAACTAAAATAGCAATGTGAATGGATGGAAAGGATATGTAGCAGTAATGATTACTACTTTAATGAAGGGTTAAACCTTGTATATGTGCATAACCCCTCACGATCAGAGGAATGAGTCTGGTGACCATTCTCTGAAAAGGGAGAATGTAACGTACCCCGGCCACAAACACCTCTACTGGGCAATGGCAAAGAAATACCTTGTCTTCTACAACTAGCTCTAATACCAATTTGTAACGTACCCTGGTCATAAACAAACCGGTCAATGCCACAACAGAACATTCATATATACATAACATGCATTTATAATGAATTAAAAAAAAAATAACACAGAGTTACTGCTACCATACAAACTCAAATGGAATTGACAGTAATTCCCACATGCAACGAAACACATGATAACATCTCAAGAATCACATACATGCATAACATACATAATTAAGCACGGAAATGATACTTATCTTTTAACTAAAGTAAAACCACCAACTACATGCAGACCTTCCACGAACCTCCTAGCCTTAGGCCACACTGTTCATCACTTTCAGCAGTAGGTCACCCAAAAGTTGGGACTAAACTCCACCGGGCAAGGGATTCCTAGGCTAGGAAAGGTCAATAGGAAAGTCACACAGTCTAAGAGGAAGGATTCTCTCCTAGAAGCCACTTATTCCCACTTCTCATAGACTCTCATTCCCCACATGCTTGTCCCACCCCAGGAGTATACACCTTCATTGTTACATAGTCCATCGACTGATCCACCTCCTTTACCTTGGGCTTTAGGAGCAGACCAGACCAAAATTATCATAGCTATGTAGAAGCTACAAGACTCCCTCCAAGAGAACTCACCTCCTCAGCACACTCTCTCACCTAGAGATATTTTCTCACAGGCCTGACAACCTTCTTCTTCAATATACAACCACCTCTCTCACTTGGAGAGAGAGTTTCTCACAGGCCTAACAACTTGCTTCTTCAACCACGGGCTTGACAACCCACTTCTTCAACCACAATAGCTAAATCAGGTAAGGCAGTGGATGACTTAGTAATTTACAGAGGTGTAAAAGTGGTCACGGGTTCAACAATGGTGGAAATGGCTGGCTTCAGGCTTACTCAATGCATGAATGAAATTATGAGGAGAGACCAACAGACTGGTCTAGCATAGCCAAAAATGATGAAAGCATGAGCCAAACTATGGGCGTGAACCCCCTACGTGAGCAATCTTCCCCTCCTGTGCGTGCGTGACTTCATGAGTGAGTGAGTCCCCCGTACTTGTGCCTCCTTAAGTATGCATGTGGCTGATCCAACACCTTTCGCTTAGGAAGAATGTTCCTTTCCTTTTGGAAGTCCCTTTCCTTCCCCAAGAACTTAGGATAAAAACATATCCTTTTAAACAACCTTTGAAATAATAATAATAAATTATTATTTTTTTGGACTTAATCCCTTAGGATTATCCCCCTTTCCAACCTCTCATCCCCCTCTCCCTTACCCAACCTAGTGGATCCTAGTTCCCCATCACTCTTTCTTCTTGTTTGGTCTACATGCAGTGATGTTTTTATATTAATAATATGAATATTTACATGTACAAAACATGCTCTTGGCCTTTAACACCTAGGCTCTCCGTCCTACTAACACATAAGACTACCATCTTATAATTGTTCAACTCACTAGCCTACAAAACATGTTTACAATTCATAAGACAACTAGGGATCCTCCTTGGTATATTACAATCCCCTCCTCTTATTTTTGCATTGTCCTCAGTGCAACTCATTTATATAACATCAAAAAGATTTTTAAAATTTTCAAAAAGATGTGGGTATTTTGCCCGCATAGAATCCTCATGGTCCCATGTCGCGTCCTCAAGAACATACCAGGTCCATTGGACCTTTACAAGCCTCATGGTTCGATTACAAAGTTGTTTTCTCTTTCGGTCCAGTATGTGCACCGGATGCACATGCAAGACACCTTCTTGCTCCACCTGAATCACATTCCAATCAATAACATGATTAGCATCAGATATATATTTATTAAGAAATGAAACATGAAACACATTATGCACAGTCATGGATGTAGGAAATGCAAGCATATATGCAACTGGTCCAATCCTTTCTAGGATTTCAAATGTCGCACAATATCTGGCTGCCAACTTGGAACAATTTCCTAGCTTTAGGGAAATTTTGTTAGCTTTCACTTTCAAGAAAACATGATCACCCACTTGGGTCCTGTTATTATCAGCATAAATTTTCTGCATGTCTTGGGCATCCTTCAAATTCTACTTAATCTTCAGCATTTTCTCTTCCATTTCCTTTAGAAACTCTGGCCCAACTATTGCTTTATCAGCTAGGTTGTCCTAGATTATTGGTGTGTTTCACTTTCTACCATAAAGTGTTTCAAACAGTCTCATCTTCAGTGATTCTTGATACCCATTGTTGTAGGAAAATTCTACGAAGTGTAGGTAGTCTTCCCATTTAGATGGTTTGTCCATCACATACATCCTTAGCATGTCCTCTATTACTTGGTTCACCCTCTCTGTCTTCCCATCAGACTCAAGATGATAGGTTGTGCTGAAGTTCAGATTTATTCTGAACCCTTTGAATAACCCCTTCCAGAACTTTGAGGTAAATTTCGGGTCTCTGTCAGACACAATTGTATTGGGAATACCGCGCAAGCGTGCTACTTCCCTTATATAGATATCAACAACATTGGTTTCCTTGTGAGTAGTCTTCAATGGAATAAAATGGGAAGCTTTCGTAAGCTTATCCACCACCACCATGATGGAATCATGTTGCTTATTTGTTCTGGCTAATCCTGTGATGAAATCCATTGTCACCACTTCCCACTTCCACTCAGGAATGGGCAATGGTTGTAGCAAGCCCACTGGGTGCCTATGCTCAGCCTTGACCTTCTAACACTCCATACATCTGGCGATGTATTATGCAATTTCCTTGTTCATATCTGGACAAAAGTAATGGCTCTTAACTGTTGCCATTGTTTTTTGATATCCAGGGTGCCCAACATAAGTCACATTATGCATTTCCTTCAAGATCATAATTCTCAATTCCTGAGAACTAGGTACATACATTCTACTTTTGTACAGGAGTGTTCCATCAGCTTCCAATTTATAATCTTCCACTTTTTGTAGCATCTTACCTTGTTGTAGCTTTTCTACCATTTCCATGTACTGCAAATCTGCATTTGCAACTTCCGAAATTATGCCTTTAATATCATTTTGATACATGATGATGGTTGTAGCATGTAGTTCATGCACTCTTATTCTAAGTGCATCAACCACTTTGTTCTCATTTCCTCTGATATGTTTCGTATCAAAGTTGTACTCACAAAGGAATTCCAACCATCTACTATGCCTAGCATTCAAGGTTGGTTGATCAAACAAACACTTCAGACCATTATGGTTTGTCCTCAATTCAAACCTCTTTCTCATGAGGTAATATCTCCATTTCCTCAGAGTGTGCACTATGGACGCCAACTCCAAATCATGAGTTGCATAGTTATTTTCATGCTCTTTCAATTTTCTGGACTCATATTACAAACCCATTCTGGTTGAGGACTCCTCCTAGTCCTTCTTTGCATGCATCTATGCAAACAATGAAATCCTCATTTGGATATGCAATCCTCAAGATTGGAGCACTGGCTAACAGCTACTTCAATTGTTGGAAGATTTTCTCACAATATTTTGTCCAATGAAATTTATTCTCCTTCCTTTGCAAGGAAGTGATGGGGTGAGATATCCTTGAGAACCCTGCAATGAACCTTTTGTAATAACCAACTAGACCCATAAAGGATCTGACTTATGTCACATTCTTATGTGCTGACCATTCTCTAATGGCCTCTATCTTCTCAAGATCCACGACTATCCCATCTTCTAAAATTATATGTCCCAAATAATGGATCTGCTTTTGATAGAATGAGCACTTGATCAATTTGGCATACAATTGGTGCTCGCTTAGCACTTGCAACACCATCCTCAGATTATTTTCCTGCTCTTCCTCTGAATTGGAATACAGCAGGATGTCATCCAAAAATACTATGACAAACTTGTCTAGATATTCTCTGAATACGCCATTCATTAGGCACATAAAAACAACAGATGCATTTGATAAACCAAATGGAACCATTGTGAACTCATAATGACCATACCTTGTTCTGAAGGTGGTATTGTTGATGTCTTCATCCTTTATCCTTACCTGGTGGTACCCTGACTTCAGATATATTTTTGAAAAATATCTTGGCATCCTTCAAATGATCAAAGAGATCATCGATCCTTGGCAAAGGGTACTTGTTCTTAATAGTCACTTTGTTAAACTATCTGTAATCGATGCACAATCTCAATGTCCCATCTGTCTTCTTCATGAACAATATCGGGGCACCCCAAGGTGATACACTTGGGTGTATATACCCCTTCTTTAGAATTTCTTCAAGCTACAATTGTAGTTCTTTCAGCTCTGGTGTACTCATTCTGTAACGATTTTTTGACACTGGAGCTGCTCCAGGCATCAGGTTTATAGAGAAATCAATATCTCTCTTCGGGGGTAGTCCGAGTACCTCCTGGAATACATTTTCAAAATATATTAATATTGCATGGTATTCAATATTTGACACCTTATCCCTAGGTGCTTCATCCATATGAGCAACAAATATTTGGCATCATTTCCTATAGCACCTCTTCAACTGCATTGTTGAGATTTATCTGATAGCAACTGCTCTGGGGATTTCTTGGATTGTTCTTTGATTTCCTTCCTCATCCAAGAAAGTGAATGCTTTATTATGACAGTCTAAGATGGCATGGTGTTGGTCCGACCAATCCATCCCAATTAGACAGTCATAGGAACCTAAAGGTAAAATGTTTAATTCATCCCTTGTGCTCAACCCGTTCATGTTCACTAGACATGACTTAACCAACTCAGTAACTTTTCTTTGGTTCCTATAGCCAGTTTCACTAACCAAGATTTTCCATTCTTATTTCTTAGCAAATGCATACTTTCCACCATCCTGGGATCTATATAACTATGACTAACCCCTGAATCAATTAAAATAGTAAAGGCATGGTTATTGATCATACCTTCAACTTCAATCATGTGTGATTGAAACTCAACTTGTTTGTTGTTCAGGGCTGCATAGATCCTTGGTATTATACTTCCCAGGTATTCCACTATTTCTTCCTGTTGAACATTGTGGATAGCTCTCACATTGTCACTTTTGTGGGGGAAATATTTGTACCTATGATTTTCTTTACAACCCCAACATTCCATAGGTGGTTGTCTTGGCATTTTCCCACCTACTTCATCCTTCCTGGGTTCTCTAAAACATGGCTTTCCTTGAGGGATATTTTTGAAAAAGGATGGATTAGTTACCTTCTTCCTCGGATCCATATTTAATTTCTTCTTGTCTTCCCAAGCCTTCCGGAAAGTGGGCTTTTCTTTTTGATGCTCATATAAGCATTTTTCTCTCCTTATAGTTTCTTCCATAGTTTTAGGATCATCATACTAGATCTTGTCACCGATGGAAGGTGGCAGTCCACTCAGATACCTTTGAATTTTGACAGTCTCATCTTTGATGAAAGAGACATACTTCAACAATTCTAAAAAAATTCATTCATATTCATCAATGGCCATGCTACCTAGCCTGAGTTCAAAGAACTCTTTCATCTTTCTGTCATAGTATCTCTTAGTCAAGTATTTATTTTTGAAATAGTTCTTGAATTCATTCCAAGTAACATTTTTCTCTTTGATGTGTTTCACCTGCACAATCTTATCCCACCACATGTATGCCTTTCCTTTCATTTGATACATCGTAATTCTTCCTTCTGCATGAGAGGAATAATTCTGCAGTTAGAAATATTTCCTCATGACAAGCAACCATGTCTTGGCATCTTCCTTCTTCTTGTGCTCTCCATAAAATGTAGGAGGCTTAATCTTGTTCATTTCTCCCTTCATTTCATCCACTCCAAATCTCCTATGATTTTTGGTAGGAGATGGGCTTGAACTACTATGTACCCTCCTCTTAGAGTGACCTTGGGAGTGATGATGGTGTCTACCAACACTCCTTGATTTCCTCTTCTCATCAGGGGACTTGTGACTTCCTGATTTACTGGAGACATTCTCCTTATCTGGTTTCCTCTCTATCCTTTCCAGGTTTTGCATCAACTTTATGTTGAGTTCTCCATGTTGATCCCTAGATTTCATGAGATTTTTGTTATCTTCTCGGTGATTCTGGACATCTTTATGAAATCTTTCAATGATTTTCATGATGTTTCTCTCCCTATCTATATCTTCTCCATGCCTGTTGGATTTTGATCCTTCAACTCCGAAATGGACATCCATTCCTTTAGCTTCATTCTCTAAATTGAAATAATTATGTGCCTCCTCCATTTCTCTGCACTACGTGGCAATTCGGTTTGGTGCTGACAATCGTTAATTCTGCAAACACAATGCGCAGTCAACCAAAATTTGTTAGGCCATTAGTCCTTAACAAATTCCATAGTATTCATAAAACAATTTGATTTAAAAAAAAATTAGATTCCATTTTCTTTCTGAGCTCTGCTCTACAATGATTTTTCAGGCACTAGCCCCTTTTCTTAGCCCCCGACCCATGCGACCACAGGCTGTGGCCAAGATCTAGATCAATAGGTGCTTATTCAAGAGTCCAGGCCTCCGACTTCAAAAATTTTCAAAGAACATCACAACAAATCTATCGGAGTTCGGAATTAAATAACTCGCGAAGAAAGGTGGATCAACAGTCCACAACTACCCAACATCCAATGGCTGACACCCACTATGGAACTTCAGGCATCCGAGCTCCAGGACTTCGGAGCTTTAGAGCTTCTGGACTTTGGAGGATTTCACATACGCACACCCCCAATGCCCTGAATTGTTAATCTCCAAACACTTCCATGTCACCTTTGGTGATGTTATTACATCTTGTCACCTCGGCATTACAAAACTTTTGAAATTTCTTCCTTTCATTCCCTTATGAACCATTCTTTTGGAGTGTCAAGTCTCTGGACTTCACAACTGGCACCACGCGTCCACTAGGACCCATGGTTTCCATACTTGAACTAAGATATGGAATAGTCACATCACTTAACGCCTTTCAAATTGCAGGGGCATGCATCCGCGATTTGTAGTTGCCCACTTTTTGTTCCGCAATTCCTTCGACACTGACAAGTAACCCCCCAGGAAAACCATGGTTTGGATTGCGGGACCGCCCTGAGAAATTAATTCATGTGCAATTTGGGTCCCCACAATTCCTCTTGACCATCAATCTAGATGTATTGTGATCAACGCCAGTGTGGGCCCACTGACCTTTAACTATGTTATTCAACCTCAGGGACCACATAGTACAACTTTCAACATTCTGGGTGGGGGCACGTGGTAGGTATAGAAGAGTTCCACATCACCTCCAAGTGATGTCATCATGACTATAACACTCTTTCATTTCAATTTGTAACGCTCTGATACCATACTGTCACGCCCCTTTTGCATTAGTTGGGTAGGCACTACTTCGCGGAATAACAATCTCATGCTTAATTATATATATATATATATATAAGTCATGCATTTAAGAAAATGAAACACACTTAAACTCAGAGTGAGCATAAGAATTATTGTTATTATAAATAATCAATGGTTTTTACATTAATTCATATGCACAGCAGAATACATGATAATTATAAATACACAAACATGCAGAAGCGTAATTAAAAACACCATCTGGTACTTATCTCTGAAACGATGGTAATTCCACAAGCCAGGTGCAGGCATTCAATGAACCTCCCAACCTTAGACCACACTTCTCATTAAGCTCAGCAGTAGGTCACCCCCGAGCTGGGACTAAGCTCCACCCCACGGTAAGGAATCCTAAGCTAGGTTGAGGTTACAGGGAAAACACACGGTTACAAGGAAGGAACTCTCTCCCAGGAACCACTCATACTCACTACCCACAGACTCTCCTTCACCACATGCCTGTTCCACCCTAGGATTATACACCTTCTTTGTCACCTAGACAGTCCTTTGGCTGCTAACCTCCCTTGCCTTGGGTTTCAGCAACAGACCGAACCAGAAGTCTCCAAGCTCTGTGCCAGCTATAGGGTTCCTTCCAGGAGTTCTCTCCTTTCCTCTGCACACTCTATCACCTCGAGAGAGTCGCTCACAGGCCAAGCAACCTATTCTTCCAACTTCAATCACCTCTCTCACCTGGAGAGAGTGTTGTACAAACTGGCCAATAAGACACATGCAATCCAGCACTGCATGGCCACAATAGCCAACAGGGAAAATAGACACGGGCTTTCCAATAGGCTTAGCAATGACAGGATGGTCTCGCGGTTATGTCTTGGGGACAGAGATTCCACATACAAGCTCGATCTTTTCAGACAGAGGACGTCTCGGCTTTCCATAAATCAACACAAGCTATCCCCAAAATCAACATAGACTTTTTCCACAGTTTTAGAATTGCCCAAGGTCTCATGCAGAGGTTGGATCAGTTCACACTCAGATGGTCAGGTAGAATGGAGGAGGAACCCCCACCACGACTCATCTTATCTGTTTTATTTGCATGGGCTTGGGTTGACACTTGTCACTCGTGAAGCTGCATGATTCCATGAACATGCGTTCCTCCCACCACTTGGAAGTCACATGTCCTTCCAAAATAACTTAGGATAAAAACATATTATTCACATGTATTTTGGAATAATATTAAAATATTATTCCCAAGGACTTAAGCCCCTAGGCTCAACACTTAGCTCCTTTTCCCACCTTCCAACCCCTAATCCCTTGCCCACTCTATGGAAGCTTAGTCCCCTATCACTCATTCACTATGGTCGGTCTGCACGTGGTGGTGTTTATATTTTATTAATGTTCTGCATAGATACATGTACAAAATCATGCTCTTGGCCTTCAACACTTAGGCTCTCTGGCCTAACAATCACATAAGCCTACCAGCTTATATAAATTGGCTCACCAGCCTATACAACACAATTACAATTCATTTCATCAACATGATTTACATCAGGGCTCAGCCTTGGGGACATTACAATCCCCCTCCCCTTATTTCTGCACTGTCCTCAGTGAAACTTTACACTGTATCTGCAAGCTTTTCAAAATTTTCAAAAAGATGTGGGTACTATGCCCGCCTTAACATCTTCATGCTCCCATGTTGCATCCTCAGGACCATACCAGGTCCACTAGACCTTTACAAGCTCTATGGATCGATTCTGGAGCTGTTTGTTTTTCCTGTCCAATATGTGCACAGGATGCACTTGTAGGACACCTTCTGGTTCCACCTGAATCACATTCTAATCGATAACATGATTAGCATTAAGTATATATTTCTTAAGCAATGAAACATGAAACACGTTATGTACAGTCATAGATGCAGGTAATGCAAGCATGTATGCAACTGGCCCAATCCTTTCCAGGATTTCAAAAGGCCCACAATATCTTGTTGCCAACTTGGCGCAGCTTCCCAGCTTCAGGGAACTCCTGTTAATTTTCACTTTCAAGAAAACATGATCACCCACTTTGAATTCTCTGTGGGTTCTGTTCTTATCAGCATAAATTTTTTGCCTGTCCTGGGCAACTTTCAAATTTTGTTTAATTCTTATCATTTGGTCTTCCATCTCTTTGAGCAACTCTGGCCCAACTACTTCTCCATCAGCTGGATTATCCCAGCTCAGTGGAGTGTTGCACTTTCTTCCATAAAGTTCTTCAAATGGGCTCATCTTCAACGATGCATGATACCCATTATTGTAGGCGAATTCTACCAAATGCAGGTAGTCTTCCCATCTTGATGGCTTGTCCATCACGTACATTCTCAGCATGTCCTCTATTACTCTGTTCACCCTCTCTGTCTGTCCATCAGACTCGGGATGATACGCTGTACTAAAATTTAGATTTGTTCTTAATCATTTGAACAATACTTTCCAGAAATTCGAGGTGAATTTCGGGTCCCTATCAAACACAATCGTCTTAGGAATTCCGTGCAAGCGTACCACTTCTTTTAAAAATATATCATCAACATCTGTTGCCTTGTGAGTGGTTTTTAGTGGAATAAAATGGGCATCTTTTGTAATCTTTTCCACCACCACCATGATCGAATCATGTTGCTTGCTCGTTCTGGGCAATCCTGTAATAAAATCCATCATCACCACTTCCCACTTCCACTCAGGAATGGGTAAAGGCTGTAGCAACCCTACTGGGTGCCTATGCTCAGCCTTAACTTTCTGGCACTCCATACATCTAGCGATGTATTCAGCGATCTCTCTCTTCATACCCGACCAAAAATAATGGCTCTTGATTGTTGCCACAGTCTTCTAATATCATGGATGTCCAACATAAGTCACTTTATGCATTTCTTTTAGAATCGCAAGTCTCAAATCTTGGACATTGGGTACATACACTCTGTTTTTGTACAGAAGTATTCCATCAGCTCCCAAGGTGTAACTTCCCTCTTTTTTTGGTCTCTCACGTTGTTGTAGCTTTGCTACCAAGTCTCTGTACTGCAAATTGGCACTTACAGCTTCCAAAATTCTATCCTTAATATCCAACCTGTACATGCTAATGGTTGTAGCATGAAATTCATGCACCTTTCTGCTGAGTGCATCAACCACCTTGTTTTCCTTCCCTTTGATATGCTTGATATCAAAGTCATATTCACACAAAAAATCCAACCACCTGCTTTGTCTAGGGTTTAAGGTTGGTTGCTCAAACAAATATTTCAGACCATGGTGGTCTATTCTCAATTCAAATCTTCTTCCCATGAGATAATGTCTCCATTTTCTTAGAGCATGGATGATTGTTTCCAGGGACAAATCATGAGTGGCATAATTCTTTTCATGCTCTTTCAATTTCCTGGACTCATAACAGATTACAAATCCATCTGTGCACACCACGAAATCCATATTTGGATTTGCAATTCTCAAGATTGGAGCACTGGTTAACAACTGCTTCAATCACTGGAAACTCTCTTCACACTCTTTAGTCCACTAAAAAAATTTATCCTTCCTTTGCAAGGAAGTGATAGGGTGAGCTATCTTTAAGAACCCTGCAATAAACCTTCTATAATAGCCCGCCAGACCCATAAAGGATCTAACTTCTGTCACATTCCTTGGTGCTGACCATTCTCGGATGGCCTCAACCTTATCAGGATCCATAACGATCCCTTCTTCTGAAATAATATGTCCCAAGTAATGGATCTATCTTTGATAAAATGAGCATTTTCTCAACTTGGCATACAGCTGGTGTTCTCTCAACACTTGCAGCACCATCCTCAGGTGTTATTCATTCTCTTCCTCTGACTTGGAATACACCAAGATGTCATCCAGGAAGACTATGACAAACTTGTCTAAATAGTTCTTGAATACAACATTCATCAAGCACATAAAAATAGCAGGTGTGTTTGACAGTCCAAATGACACCACTGTGAACTCGTAATGACCATACCTTGTTCTAAAGGCGGTCTTGCAAATATCATCATCCTTTATTCTTACCTAGTGATATCCTGATATGAGATCTATCTTCGAAAATATTTTCACACCCTTTAGTTGATCGAAAAGATCACCGATCCTCGACAGAGGATACTTGTTCTTGACAATTACCTTGTTCAACTGCCATAAATCAATGTACAGGCTCAACGTCCCATCTTTCTTCTTCACGAATAGGACCAGGGCACCCCAAGGTGACACGCTGGGGAAAATGTACCCCTTCTTCAGAATCTCTTCAAGCTACAATTGCAACTCTTTCAACTCTGGCGTACTCATTCTATAAGGAGCTTTCAACACCAGAGCTGCTCCAGGCATCAAATTTATAGAAAAATCGATGTCTCTCTTCGGGGGTAGTCCAGGTACCTCCTGAAATATGTCCTTGAATTCTATGAGTACCTCATGGTTTTCGATTCTTGAGACTTCATCTCTAGATGCTTCCTCCACACGGGCTGCAAATAATTGACAGCCTTTCTTGTAGCACTTCTTCAGCTGCATGGCTGAGATTTCTCTAATAGCCATAGCTCTGGGAATTCCTTGGACTATTTTCTGATTCCCCTCCTCATCCAGGCATGTAAAGCTCTTGTTATTACAATACAAGAGGGCATGGTGTTGGTCCAACCAGTCCATCCCAATTAAGCAGCCATAAGGGCCTAAAGGAAGAACATTCAATTCAACCTTCGTGCTCAATCCATTCATGTCTATCGAATAGGATTTAACCAATTCAGTGACCTTCCTCTTGGTTCATGTAGCCAACTACACTAACCAAGACCTTTCATGTTTGCTTCTTGATAAATGCAAACTTTCCACCACCCTAGGATCTACATAACTATGGCTAGCCACTGAATTGATTAAAATACTAAATGGTCGGTTGTTGATCATACCTTCCACTTCAATAATGTGCGATTGAAATTCTTCTTGCTTGTTATCTAGAGCTACGTAGATCCTTGGCATCTTGCTACCCATATCCTCCATTGTTTCAGCTTGCTGAACATTGTGGATGGTTCTTGCTTTATGTTTTCTGTGGGGGAAATCTCTATACCTATGGTTCCCTTTACAGTCCCAACACTCCATAGGTGGCGGTCTGGACATTTTCTCACCCAATTCATCCTTTCTGGGCTCTCTGAAAGATGGTTGTCCCTAAGAAATTTTTCTGAAAAAGGGAGGCTTGTTTCCCTTCTACCTCTGCTCTTTCCTGAACTTCTTTTGATTATCCCAAGCCTTCCGAAAATTAGGTCTTTCTCTTTGTTGTTCATATAAGAATTTTTCCCTTCTTATTGTTTCTTCCATAGTCTTAGGATCATCATACTGAATCGTGTCACCAATAGAAGGTGGCAGTCCACTCAGATATCTCTAAATCTTGACAGCCTCATCTTTGATGAATGGGACATACTTCAGTAGCTCCAAAAACCTTCATTCGTATTCATTGATGGTGATGTTGCCCAACTTGAGTTCAAAGAACTCCTTCATATTTTTTTTATAGTACCTTTTGGTCAGGTATTTCTTCTCAAAATACCTCTTCAACTCCTTCCAAGTGATATCTTTCTCTCTGATGTGTTGCACCTACACAAACTAATCCCACCACATGGATGCTTTTCCCTTTAGTTGATACATCGTAATTCTTCCTTCTGCATGAGGGGAATAATTCTGCAGTTGGAAGTATTTCCTCATGCCTAGCAACCATGTTTCAACATCTTCCTCCTTCTTATGTTCTCCATTGAACATTAGAGGCTTGATCTTGTTCATCTCCCCTTTCAATTCATCCACTCCAGATCTTCAATGTTTTCTAGTAGGGGATGGGCTTGAACTACTGTGTGCTTCCCTGCTGGAATGCTTTGGGGAGCGATGATGATGTCTGCTACCACTTCTCGATCTTCTTCTTCTCTCAGGGGTCCTGTGACTCTTTGTATTTCTTGAGCCACTCCCCTTCTCCAACATCCTTTCTATTCTTTCCAGGCTCTTCAACATTTTTAAGTTGAATTCTCCCTACTGATCCTTGACCCTCATGAGCTTTCGACTATCATCTCGGCAAGCCTGGGCATCTTTCTACAATCTTTCAATGAGTTTCATCATATGTCCTTCCTTATCCAATTCTCTTCCATGCCCATTAGAGTTCAATCCTTCGACTCCCAGGTTGACATCCCTTCCTTCTCTTTCTCTCTCTGAAATGGAGGCAATCCGCACCTCTTCCATTTCTATACTTGGCATAGATTCACGGTTGTCTTGACAATCGTTGAACTCTGCACACACAATGCGCAATCAACCGAAGTTTGTCAGGCCCTTAAACCTTCAAGAAAACTTACAACATTCATAAACCAACATGGAAAAGAAAAATGTTTCAATTCCATTAAGTTTTCTGAGCTCTGTTAGGCTCTGCAAAATTTCGGGACTTCAAAAATTCGGGGTCTTGGTCGATGAAGATCCAACAGTTAAATCCTCGGTGGTTCTTTTGTCTTCGAAAATTTTGGGACTTCGGCACTTCGGGTTTTTAGGTGATAGCTCCCTCTTTCTCCCTACCCTCATAACCAAAGGCACCTTTCGCAACTTGCAATCTCGCGAGTTCATGAGTCGAATACCCTTGACTCCTCTTCCTCCAAACGTCGATACCCAAGATGCGATACAGGTATGGTTCCCTCCTCGCTAATGCCTGCTACATATAACTGTAGGCTAGGGATAAGTGCTAGCACCTCTCGCAACTCGCGACTTCACGAGTTGAAGTGTTGAACCCTCGTGCTCCTCCTTTGTGAATCCCGAAATCTTGATTTACTTTACCCTCCAGGCCCACATAGCACAAATGTCTCCACATCTACAGTGGCGAGTGGTACCCTCAGGAGGGTGCACATTATCTATGTTTACGTCATCGGGTCCCACCATGCTCACTTTTCTTTTGTGCCACTGGAACATGGTACACACCCATGTGTCCACGTCCATTCCAAGTGAAATCCAACGATTGGACCTTTCTCAAATCTATGGCACAAATCCTTTCTGCGTTTCGGGGTTTTGGGCATCGGGAGTTCGTGCATCCACACCTCTCAAACTTCCATTTTCCGAAATCTTGAAATTACTGGCTACCCCTCCACTTGATCCAATGGTCAAGATCCTATCTTATGATCTATTGTGTAGATCATTTCGGAATTTTGAGTCTCGCTATTTCGTGACTTGCGAAAAAAGGTTCTTCCCTTTTGGTTTCCCGGGTGCCGAAACGTCGTTCGGAAGCCACGTGTTCCCCCGATGGACAGTCCCGATGAATTCGGTGTTTCGTGTATCATGATTTCCACGTTCCTTTGCAAATCCAAAGGGTTTTAAAACCCTGCACATGTTTTCCAGATCTAACGGTCACGAGGGTTCTCCTTTCCCCCAAGTAGATCATACGACTCCAACACTTCTTGTGTGGATTTCTCTCTCCCTGTGGCTAGATACCACATCGGCTATGGTTTCATAACACCGCTACACCTCCTGAGCTCGGTAACATAGTCAAGTAACTCCTTGACACTCAGGAGCATTCAAAGGTCCGAAATTGGTCCTCCAAACACAATTTCTCCTCAAACCCTCAGTCCAAAGACCACTCAACTGGCCCATCTAGGCTCAACGTCGAAACCTTCTCTCTGATACCATTATGTAACACTCTTTCATTTGAAGCTGTAACGCTTTGATACCATACTGTAACACTCTGATCTCATGCTTAATTATATATATATATATATATAAGTCATGCATTTAAGAAAATGAAACACACTTAAACTCAGAGTGAGCATAAGAATTACTGTTATTATAAATAATCAATGGTTTTTACATTAATTCATATGCACAGCAGAATACATGATAATTATAAATACACATACATGCAGAAGCGTAATTAAAAAAACCATCTAGTACTTATCTTTGAAACAGTGGTAATTCCACCAACCAGGTGTAGGCCTTCCATGAACCTCCCAGCCTTAGACCACACTGCTCATTAAGCTCAGCAATAGGTTACCCCTGAGATGGGACTAAGATCCACCCCACGGCAAGGAATCCTAGGCTAGGTTGAGGTTACAAGAAAAACACACAGTCACAAGGAAGGAATTCTCTCCCAGGAACCACTCATACTCAATGCCCACAGACTCTCCTTCCCCATATGCGTGTTCCACCCCAGGAGTATACACCTTCTATGACACCTAGAAAATCCTTCGGCTACTAATCTCCCTTGCCTTGGGTTTCAGCAACAGACCAGACCGTAAGTCTCTGAAATCTATGGAAGCTACAGGGTTCCTTCCAGGAGTTCTCTCCTTTCCTCTGCGCACTCTCTCAACTAGAGAGAGTCGCTCACAGGCCAAGCAACCTGTTATTCCAAATTCAATCACCTCTCTTACCTAGAGAGAATGTTGTACAAACTAGCCAACAAGCCACAAGAAGTCCAACACTATGTGACCACAACATCCAACGAGGAAAACAGACATGGGCTTTCCAACAGGCTTAGCAATGATAGGATGGTCTCACAGTTATGGCTTGGGGAAAAAGATTCCATATACAGGCTCGATCTGTTCAGACAAAGGATGTCTCGGCTTTCTAGAAATCAACACGAGATATCCCCGAAATCAACACAAACTTTTCTCATGGTTTTAGAATTGCCCGAGGTCTCATGCAGAGGTCAGATCGGTTCATGCTCAGACGGTCGGGTAGAATGGAGAAGGAACCCCCACCATGGCTCATCTCAGCGATTTTATTTGCATGGGCTTGGGTTGACACTTGTCACCTGTGAAGCTACATGCTTCCATAAACATGTGTTCCTACCACCATTTGGAAGTCACATGTCCTTCCAAAAGAACTTAGGATAAAAACATATTATTCACATGTCTTTTGGAATAATATTAAAATATTATTCCCAAGGACTTAAGCCCCTAGGCTCAACACTTAGCCCCTCTTCCCACCTTCCAGCCTCTAATCCCTTGCCCACTCTGTGGAATATTAGTCCCCCATCACTCATTCATCATGGTCGGTCTGCACGCAGTGGTGTTTATATTTTATTAATGTTCTGCATAGATACATGTACAAAATCAGGATCTTGGCCTTCAACACTTAGGCTCTCTAGCCTAACAATCACATAAGCATGCCAGCTTATATAAATTGGCTCACTAGCCTATACAACACAATTACAATTCATTTCATTAGCATGATTTACATCAGGGCTCATCCTTGGGGACATTACAATGACTCACCACTTTGGCTCTTCGAGCTTTGGGAGTTTCAACTCCTCTACGCTCTCTTTTTCCCGGAGCGCTTTCCCTCAGAGTTCATGATATATTGATGTGTGTCCTCCTTCATGAACAACAAATATGAGTGACTTTGGCACTTCAGGCTTCAGGAGTTTCAAACTCACAACACTTGCCTCCTCCTGAAGTATACGATCTCTTGACGCTTGTCTCCCCCTTGATCGGACGACCACTATCCACTTCGACTCTTTAGGCTTCGATAGTTTCAGACTCCTGCACGCTCATTCCGCCTGAATTTCTCTCACCTGAAGTTCATAATCTACTGACGCATGTCCTTCCTTCGCAATGGATGGTTGTGATCTCCTTCAGCCTTCGGTACTTTGTGAGTTTGTCACACTCCACACTTGAAATCCTTCGAAGTGAATTTCCCCGAAGTCTGAGATATGTTGACACGTACCCCTCTGGAGACCAATGACCAGGATCTACTTCGCCTATTTTTCTTTCTCCTCGATCACAAAACTTATGAATTTCTATCACTCTGGAGTTTTGGATCTTGCTCCACCTTCAAACCTGTATTGAATGAATATCGATCCTTTACACTCAGATCCGACGAGTTGGGATCTGTTTCCTCCTCATCTCTCTTATTTTCTTTCCTGGACACAGATATAATGGTCCAGACTCCTTCCAACAACATATTTGATGACTTATGTTGCTCCTTCTCCTAAGATTTGTTTCTCAAACCCCTTTCTCCTTATAGGGTTGCCTCGAAACTTATACGACTTTTGGATCCTTGCACTACTTGCAACAGATCTTTGTGTACCTTCATGAGAAAACTCAAGCTATTTCTCTCGAGATTTTTCAGTCAAGGACTCTGTCGATGCACTCCTTGCATCTAGGCTCAGTGTCAAAACCATGGCTCTGATATGAATTTGTAACGTACCCTGGCCACAAACACCTTTGTTGGGCAACGCCACATAAATATCTTATCTTCTAAAACTAGCTCTGATACCAATTTGTAACGTACCGTAACCACAAGTAGATCGGGAAACGCCACTGCAGAACATACATATATACATAATATGCATTTCTAATGAATTAAAAAACAATTCACACAGAGTTACTACTACCATACAGACTCAAATGGAATTGACAGTAATTCCTACATGCAATGAAACACATGATAACATCTCAAGAATCACAGGCATGCATAACATACATAATTAAGCATGAAAATGATACTTATATTTTAACTAGAGTAAAACCACAAACTGTGTGCAGACCTTCCACGAACCTCCCAGCCTTAGGCCACACTGTTCATCACTCTTAGTAGTAGGTCACCCCCAATATGGGACTAAACTCCATCGGGAAAGGGATTCCTAGGCTAGAAAACATCAATAGGAAAGTCACATATTCTAAGAGGAAGGATTCTCTCCTAGGATCCACTTATGCCCACTACTCACATAATCTCATTCCCCACATGTCTGTCCCACACCAGGAGTATACACCTTCAATTTGATGCAGTCCATCAGCTGCTCCACCTCCCTTACCTTGGGCTTCAGCAACAGGCCGGACCGGAATTCTCAGAGCTCTGTAGAAACTACGAGACTCCCTCCAGGATAACTCACCTCCTCAACACACTCTCTCACCTGAAGAGAATTTCTCACAGGCTTGAAAACCTACTTCTTAAATATACAAACACCTCTCTCACATGGAGAGAGAGTTTCTCACAAGACTAAAAACCTGCTTCTTCAACCACAGGATTGACAACTCGCTTCTTCAACCACAACAACTAAATTGGGCAAGGCAATGGACAGATCGGTAATTTATAGAGGTGTAAAAATGGTCATCGGTTCAGAAATGGTGGAAATGGATAGCTTCAAGATTTCTCAGTGCGTGAATGAACTCGTGAGGAGAGATGGGCAGATTGTCTAGCATAGCCAAAAATGATGAAAGCATGAGCCAAACTCTGGGCGTGAACCCTCCTACGAGAGAGAGATTTCCCCCTATGTGTGCATGACTTCCTGAGTGAGTGAGTCCCCCCATGCATGTGCCCCCTTATGTCTGCATGTTCCTGAGCCGACACCTGTCGCTCAGGAAGCACATTCCTTTCCTTTTGGAAGTCCTTGTCCTTCCCTAGGAACTTAGGATAAAAATATATCCTTTTAAACAACCTTTGAAATAATAATAGTAAATTCTTATTCTCTTGGACTTAACCCTTAGGATTAGCCCCCTTTCCAACCTCTTATCCCCCTCTCCCTTACCCAACCTAGTAGATCTTAGTCACCCATCACTCTTTATTCATGGTTGGTCTACATACAACGATGTTTTTATATTAATAATATGAATATTTACATGTACAAAACATGCTCCTAGCCTTTAACACCTAGGCTCTCTGGCCTACTAACACATAAGCCTACCAACTTGTAATTGTTCATCTCACCATCCTACAAAACATGTTTACAATTCATAATACAACTGGGGATCATCCTTGGGGTATTACAAAGAGCATGCGGAACTCTCGAGTTTCAAAGTGGACTGAGAAATGAATTTTGTTTCTGGGTGCAAGAATTGTTGGACAAGGTTTTTCTAATCCCACTGATAAACAGATTTGTAGAAATATAGAGTGATTGATTGACAAATCACTGCAATTTCCCTTTCTTGGAGGATAGGAAACTAATATGCCATATTTCTTGTGGGAGGAGGAGAGTGGCCTCCATCCCTGATTGTTTCTAAACAGAAGGAAGAATTCTAGGTGTAATGGTCAAGACCGATCTTGACCTAAAGACACTCTGGATTTCTGAACTAGGATACTTAGTAAGTAACATAATTCAAAATTGCATTTGGGATTTGAGGGAATAGTCCAAATGATATTAGACATTTAATTGGTATAAATTGGTTGACTAAATTTTGATCCTGAATGTGGTAAAGGAAGTGTTGGGGCACTTCTAGAAGTCCAATGGGCCAGATTGACATCCAGTGGTGGATGGTAGCCATATAGATATAGTTGGTACCTAATTCGGTTGATTATGTTACCTTGGGCATGGTTGTAATTTCCCATATTGTATTTATAAGATGGGTAATGTTCCATGGAGGTTGAGGAAAGAGTGTTTTCTTGCTAGTTTTTATCGTATAGAAAGGGAACATAGTTATGACTATGCCTGATTCAAATTCCATGTGGATATCATGTGAATGACTACAATCTCTCAACTGAGAGGGAAAATCAGTGTTGAGTGTTCCTATGAGGCTTGTCATAAGGATGGAAGCAATATCCTTGGAGGAGGATCTAGAAGTCTGATAGGTAAATGTGTAAATGATGCACATGCATGATGTAAGGATATATGTATATTAAAGGCACGGTATGACTACCTTGATGAGTGATATGTAAGGAAAGAATTGCACTACCAAGATTAAGTGAATACCATGGATGCATGGTTAAATCAATTTTGAAGAGTCATGAAATTTATGTTTTGAATGATATCTTAAGGGGGATGAACTCCATTCCCCCAGGAAAGACTAGTATAAATAAATGAAAGAGAAAATGAGAAAGGATGGTCTGTTGTTAGGATAAGAGACAAATGATTATGCTTTGGGAATCAAATGAGAATTATTTTGAACAATCATTAGTTGACTAATTTTAAAGTAGAGATGTATGTAGGCTGTGAAATATACCCATGGAAGCTACACACAGACTTTGATTATGCATATGGTTAAGTACATCATGGATGTAAGTTAACAAAACTAGAATATGTATAGATACATGATTTGGGTGCATGACAAAGATGCATGTTTATATTCCTTATGGAATATTTGGTAAACAACTAAGGCTAACTCAAGGCTGAGGCCATCACAGATAGTGATGGATGTGCAATAAGGAAGTTGCATGTTGAGGGAGTTCCCTATGGAAGAACTGTGTGAAAGCTCTGTCAGGAGGTCAAAGTCACAACCCTAATAACTACTAAGAAACTAAGCAATGAGCTACAAGCTTATATATATATATATATAAGAATCCTGGATTACATTTTGAAATTTTCATGTAATGAATAGAAGACTAATGAATGAATAAATAAGTATGTTTGATTGAATAGGCTTGGTTGAAGCCATTTTACAAAAAGGTAGTGAGGCCTTTAGAGATAACTTAGTTGGGTTGAAAAGTCCCAAGCGGTGTAGAAAGAATTGGAAGAAAGGGAGAGCCCTCAATTCTTTTTTTGTTGAGCATTATGTTTTCTCTGGGATGAGAGAGATAGTACGCAGATGAAAGTAAATGTTTTTTCACCATAGTGATGGTGGTCATATTGTTGTAGAAACAATCAAGATTTTTTTGTGTTTCACTCATGAAAACATTAAGGATAAGGTGATGAAGTCCATAAAGATGTGCTAGGACATGTCTCAAAATGTTTTATTGTCTTAACGATTATGCATGAAATTTTTGAAAGGCAATTGTATACCACAGATACCCAAGTAGAGTATGATTCAGGAAGAAAACCCTGATCGAATAGGGATACTCAAGAACTTGAAAAAGGAGATGAATGCAAGTTGATCATCGGAGGGAAGACCGATCACAATCATCAAATCGAATTCAATATACACTGGAGTTAACAGATCAAACACCGGTCTTTCGATTTGATCGATGGTTAGGGATCATTGCGGAGCGTGAAGGTGAAATTAACTGATGTTCTAGTTCACAGCCCACAATCAACCAATGTCATTGATCTTGTTGGGGTGGAAGATCAATGACAACGATTAGACAGAGTCGGGTGAACATTTTCTAGATTGGGCCTCGAAATCACTGTGAACCATCGATCTATGAACAAATATTGATGGTTGGGAATCATTGCAAAGTGAAAAGGTGAAATTAATGTATGTGCTAGTTCACGACCTGCAATCAACCAACTTCGTTGATCTCGTCGGGCTGAAGAATCAATGACCACGATTAAAAGGGTTGGGAAATCACTTTTTAGATTGTGGATATTGAACTCTCCAATACAGAATGATCATATTGGGATTCTGCAATTGTTGTGAACCATCGATCTATGAACGATCAGTGGGAGAACCTACAAGTAACCCATGCATTAATGTCTCATAAAAATCGTACTGTGACTGGGTTCCATTGTTGAGTTTAGCACATCGAAGCTCTGTATCAACCTAAATTCTCAGCCAAATACTGATGTGTTGGAATTATTATTATTAGCTATAAATCATGTGGTTAAAATTGATCGAGGGCTAAGATCTATGACCCACAATCATTGTGGAGATTGCATATGCACATGGGTTAACATCGAGACCTATACTCATAATTTAAATTCAATATAGCGTTGTTTTGAGTTTGGGATCCGATCGTATATCGGACGACCTGTATCCATTACGAATATCAGAAGGAGAATTAAACCGCGAGCTAGTTGACGTTCCACAATCCCTTGCAACCGTTGGATCTATGGGAAGATAGATCTTCATCGTCAAATTGCAGACAAGGGGTTTAGCCTAGATCATAGCACCCAAACATAGGAGATGAAAGGGTAGCACCTAAAAATAATAGAGTTGAGGTCAAAACTCTTGGTCACATGGAGATGAAACGGAGTTCCTTCAGGCCAGTCAAGGAAGATAGAGTTTAGCACTCTACGATTAGACAGTGGTTGTGGGGGCTGGTTCTATGGGAATCAAGGTGCTCATAGTTAGCACGTTGCATGGAATGCATTTTTACATAAGAGGGAAGAGGACGGATTTCCCATTAAGGAAGCAGGACCTTCCAGTACTCTACCTAAGTTATAGAGGTATTAAAGAAAATAGAATTTCTTGGGTGGCCATGAGTGTTAGAACCCTGGTTACTAATGAAGGAAGAATGCTTGGGTGCATTCATGTGAAAATTTTAAGTTTCATGTGTATTGATTTGGGATTGTGGTCGGTCTATAGCAGGAAGCATGATCCTACTGTAAGAGTGAATGAAAATGAATAAAGCATATGGTGAATAAGTTGGTTGAATTCAAGCACACCTTGGCAAGAGTGCCTAACCTGAAAAGTGATAACCTGAAATTGGTGCAAGGGTGCATTGGGTATGAATGTGGCCACAAATGTTGGCACATTCATTAAAGTCAATTGATATTTGAATTTCATTTTGAAAAGTTGATATACTGAACTGATGCATGTGTGAGGAATGAAATTTCCTTTTTTTTGTATCATCGAATAGATAAAAGTGATTTGATTGTTAGCATGCACATTTTAAGAATTTTTTGTGATGACGTTATAAAGGTGCAGTGAAAATATATGTGCCTGGGAAACTAACAATTTGTTTGGCTGATTGAAGTTGAAAGTGCAGGAAGCAAAGGGGTCTTGGATATGGAAGTGTTGTAAGCCCATAAGGAAGACAAAAATTTCATGTTGAGCCAAACTGCTATGGGAAGGAAAGTCCCATAATTGGTGGATCGGGTTCTGTGTGGAACAGATCTTAAAAAAAATGTGGAATTTAGAAATATGTGAGAAGAAAAGATTTGTCCAGAAAGGACAGATGAAGACTATCAAGCTAAAAAGCATGAAAGAGGCCACTGTTGAGACATGAGAACCCCGTGGTAAGTCATGATCGCCTATAATATGTTGTGTTGAGGTAACACAAGTCGAAGGGGCTCTTCGATAGAGAAAGTTTGAGGGATGCCTCAACTGTAAGGCTCGATGAAGTCTCTGAAATTCTTCCTGTGTGAAAAATCCTTGGAAAGGCAAGATAGATTACCCAAGGAACTGCATAGTAGAGAAGGGGATTCCTGAGCCTGGGCGTAGAGGGTGAGTGACCACAAGAAAGAGGAGACTTTGATAGTTCTTGTAAAATATTGATTGGGATCATGCACACAATGGGTGTGTCAAGGAAAAACAACGATCCTGGATAACAAGACATCCATGTGGATACAAATCAACAAACTACGCAGATAAGTATTGGGCTAGATTATGAAATTTTATTAGAAATTTTTTGCAATAATAAAATGTTTTCACATGAGACTATGATTAATGTGCCTGTTGTCGAAGAATTATTGTAGGAAGGTTACCAATATTAAGAGTCTGAGAAAGGACCCAACCGAGGACGAAGGTCAAGACTTCTGAAGTGGCTGAATAAGAAAGGCATGACAGGTGTTACTAAGAAAGAGCATCGAGGACGGTGTTCCTTTTAAGGGGGAGGGAATTGTAACAACCATGTTTCCCCCAACTTGTAATTAACCATTAATTAGGATTACCATGCTATGGAATGGGAACAATGTAAATGTATTATTGTTTAATTGCCAATAACTGACTGTGGGGCTGAAGCCTTGAAAGTACTAGCCATGATATCACTAGAGGAAATAATGTGAAAACGATAAGAGGACAGTTAATAAGAAAAAGGATCGGTGGTTGAGCCCTCAACCACCCCCATGAATGGAAGAATGATATAGCTACAAAAGTTCATATCAAAGTACCATAGGGTCTGACAGACCCAAGCTGACCCAGGTTTCCTTCTGACAGGAGGAAACATGATAGAAGGGATGTGCATGGAAGGCACACAAAAGAATATAAAGAGAAGAATGGAGAATGTGAAGAGGACTTCATCAAAGAACAAGCCAAAGGCCACGATCTTGATGCTAAGAAAGCACCTGATAAACCTTGTGGAAGATGTGAATAAGAAAGGATCGTTGATAATTGGCATAAATTCCATGGTGATATCATGGCTTGGGATGACGGTGGCCAGAGCGCTAAGAATGAATGCCTCTAAGCCTATGGTTGGGTGGAAGGATGAAAACCCACAGTCAGTTAGTTGGATACTACCTGTAATAGATAATCATTCTCATATCCTATGTATTTAAGCGGTAACTGTGAATTAAAGTTGGATATCCTTCAAATGTTGTAGGGACGTGCATGTTTTCTTCATGGTTATGTTGTATCCATTCAATTTTGCCTAGTTGTGTATTTAAGAAAATAAGGAATTCTCGGGCTTGTACACATAAATGCCTGGGACCTGTGGTGGATCAAGTTAAAATAAAAGAAATGTGAATTTGTTGACCTTGGGCATAGTCCCACATGTGCATGTCGACACTTCCAGTCGTTCTGAAGGAAGGAGTTTGTTAATATCAGGAGAGGTAGGGAATGTATGCACAGAGTCTCTACGAGGTGGGAAGAGACCAAGAACCCCCTTAAGTTATAGAGTTTATAAATCGACACAAGGGGTGCAGGAAAGGTTTCTCTAACTGTTAAGTTCAGTGGAAATAGTGAAAAATACCTAAGTACTTAAGGAGATGATAAATCTCAGGAAGGATAGAAATATTTAAGACCCGAAAGGGGAGATCCTTTCATTTGGAAGATGAATGGATGAGATTAGTTCAGGAGAATTCAAAGTTCTTCACGATCATCGAATATGGAGAAGGAACACAGGTGTTAACCCTTATATCCCTTTGGACTTCACAGGTCCGATGAATTGAGCATATTCTTCGTATAGGAGGTGAATTCCCTGAAGTCCCTAAGTTAATGTGGGTTGTATATCTGAGGATGCCTTGGGAACTATCTCGACTGTCAGATCTACGATATAGTCAGCCCAACATTGACCACTTTGGGAGGATAGAGGGTTGGTAACACCAAAACCCCCGAAGTCCCGAAGTTAATGTGGACCATGGATCTAAGGATCGTTCGAGATACCTCACAGTCATTCGATCATGGGGACATGTGTAATTACATAAAGATCAGGTGGGGGACCATGTGTCAAGTGATGAAATTGCCAAGTGTCCCTCTCGGAGTGGCACACATGGGGACCCAAGGGACCCTTGAACAAAAGTTACGAGTCGTAGATCTCTAGGGTAATGTAGAAAACCTCAAACCATCATATTGAGGTTGTGGTCATCCCAACGCTGACCGACTCCAGGAGAAAAGAGGAGTGCGTCGAACAAGAACTCTCGAAGGCTGGAGAGCCAGAGTTCATCCGATTCATCCTTCATCTAAGGATAGGTGTCAGTAGATCTTCCACTTTGGAAGATAGCCACTTCAGAAGAAAGTGGGATCACATGAGTTAAGAACTCTAGAAGCCCAAACTTCCTAAGTAAATCATGACCATCGATCTGAGAGAGGCACGCTTTAGCAAATCACGGAGTCTGGAAGTGTGAACATTGGAGGAAAGGATGTGGAGCATTGAACAAAAATCATCTGAAGCTCCAAGGGTAAGGAATAATCCTAACCGTCCGGTGTTAGAACACATGGGGGATGGATATTTACTCTGGGTGAAAGTCACTCTAGAGGAATTAAAGAATAAAGGTACGATAACTCTCAAAGGTCAGAGAGCTAGAGTTCATCAAAACTGTTCATAGGAATAGGACACGTGGCGTGAGATCTATTTCTTTGGAGGATTGGTACTGTAACATACCCAGCCAACCACAGGGCGGGGCATGCTACCTTCAAGCCCGCCCTTGGAATTATTTCTCTTGCAGATACCTTTAAAAATTTAAGGATGCATAAAAGAAAATACTTTAACGACATGCACAACAAAATCCAACAAGCATGCATAGTCTAAGGATTCAGTTAAGCGATAATTAAATATACACAACAGAAATACATTCATATACATGTAAATGATACCATAACAGAGAGCACTTATCTTTATGAAATATGACACCAACTAGCTACAGACCAAGGACGTTCGACCCAAACGTAGACACTATTATTCCAAATCTCAATAATAGCATCACCCCCGAGCCGAGGCTATGAATCCACAAGGATGGTTCCAGAGTGTTACTTGGCTTCCCAAACCAGTCAGCACCCAGGCTCTCACAGGCTTCCCAGATCTCATAGGCTTCTCATCTCTCACATAAATCCAAGTACCCATATCTCCTCTACCTATCTTGCACCACTCGAGAGAATAAACCTCCACCCTTCTCTGCCACACAGTCCCTCAGACAATCCTTCTCCTTAATTCAAGCTCCAGTGAAATTGGTCCATAATCACGATGATGGAACTCTCGGGACTCACAGTTGTGATAAACACTGGACACAGGCAAACGTATCTCAGACATGCAGGCCCCAAGTTGCGGCTAGATCACTCCAGCAATCACTACAACCAACTATCCCGTGGCTAATTCTTCGGCAGTTTGGTTCCCTTTCCCAAGACAATACATAGATGATGGATGGATCAATGAATGGGTAAGTGGGTGCATGGAACTGCATGCGTGAAAGTGTGTGAGGGATAGAATGGTGTGAATGAAAAATTGAAGGAGAAAACAAGCCAATGAACAACCCTCCCATCAGACCAGAGGTAGGTTTAAGTAATTTGAGGGAGAATCAAGAACCTCCTGGCCTTCCCCAAGAAGGTCACGTAACCAATCCCCTCCCTTAGACAACAAGGGTAATTAGGATAGGAATAAACACTTAGACCCTCAATCCCACCTCTCTTGTGGAATCATAGCCCCCTATAACTCTATTCCTTGTCGGTCTAGTAGCAAACTGTGTATTTATTATTAATAACGATAAACACATTACATGTCTTGGGCACACTAGAATTTTAATAATTGTTTTGGGCACTCTGGCCTCTTAGCATTGTAACAATATATTATTTAAAATGGGGGTTCAAAACCTCGGGTGTTACATCCTCTCCCCCTTATTTTGGCACTGTCCTTAGTGCATACACAAAAATAGAGATCAAAATCTCAAATTTATTCAAAAAGTTGTGGGTACTCTACTCGCATGGAATCTTCACGCTCCCAGGTAGCATATTTAGGACCATAGTAGGTCCACTGAACTTTTACCAGCTCCATAACTCAATTTCGAAGCATTTTGACTTTTCTGTCCAATACCCGCACTGGCTAAACCTGAAAATATCCCTCTGTCTCTACCTGAATCAAATGCCAATCAATAACATGGTTAGGATCATGTACATATTTCTTTATTAAAGAGACATGAAATACATTATGCACATTCATGGAAGCAGGCAATGCAAGCATGTATGCAACTGGCCCTATTATGTCCTATATTTCAAATGGACCACAGAATTTGGCTGCCAGCTTTGTACAACTACCCAATTTCAAAGAAGTTTTTTTGGGATTCACTTTCAAAAGTACATTCTCCCCTACTTTAAAATATCTAGTTGTCATGCTCTTGTCTGCATAAACTTTCTATCTATCCTGACCTACCATTAAATTTTGCTTGATCTTGACCACCTGGTCTTCCATGTCCTTGAGCAACTCCGACCCAAGTACCAATCTATCTGTTGGGTTGTCCCAGCTTACTAGAGTATCTCATTTCTTACCATACAAGGATTCAAATGGGCTCATTCTCAATGAATCTTGATACCCATTATTATATGAATACTCAACCAAGTGTAAGTAATCTTCCCACTTATATGGCTTATCCATCACATACATTCTCAACATGTCTTCAATTATTCGATTGAATCTATCTGTTTTCCCATATGTCTGGGGATGATATGTTGTGCTAAATTTTAGATTTGTGTCAAATCCTTTAAACAATCCCCTCTAGAAATTGGAGGTAAAATTTGTATCTCTATCCGAGACAATTGTCCTAGGTATCCCATGCAACGTAGCAATTTCCTTAATGAAAATTTTTGCAATATAATTCGTTGTATGCATTGTCTTCACAGGCACAAAATGAGAAACCTTTGTTAATTTGTCAACCACCACCATGATTGAATCATGTTGATTATTCGTTCTGGGTAATCTTGTGATGAAATCCATGGTGATCACTTCCCATTTATTCTCTGGAATTGATAATGGATGTAGCAAACCCACTGGGTGCCTATGCTCAGCCTTTAACTTCTGACATTCCATACACCAAGCGATGTAATCATCAACATCCTTCTTCATTCCTGGCCAAAAGAACTGGCTTATTACTGTTGTAACTATTTTCTAGTAACTGGGATGTCCAACTTAAGGAACATCATGCATTTCCTTTAGTTCCAAATCCCTCAGTTCTCCATAACTAGGAACATAGATTTTATTTTTATGCATGAGTAGTCCGTCATCCTTTATCTCATACTCCTTTGTTTTCTATTGTACATCTCCTTGCTATAAGTTTTCCTTTACCTATAGGTAATCCTGGTCTGTAAAAAGACCATCTAAAATTCTTCTCTTCAAGTTTGATTGATGCATACTAACAGTAGTAGAAGGCATGATATGCACTCTTCCACTAAGTGCATTGACAACTTCATTCTCCTTTCCCTTGATATTCTTGATATCGAAGTCATATTAACTTAAAAATTCCAGCCATCTTGTTTGCCTAGAATTCAAGGCTGGCTATTCAAAAAGATACTTCAGGCCAATGTGGTTTTTCCTTAATTCAAATTTCTTCCCCATGAGGTAATGTGTTGGCCATTGGTTATGGAAGCAAGAGAAGATCAAGGAAGAAAAAGGAAAATGTGAACTTCGCCGAAGATACAGTGACTGTTACTGGGTCAAAGTGAGAAAAAGAGAAGAAAAGATGGAGTGAAGCAAGCCATTGGACAAGGAGATCGAGGATGACAGATCAACAAGAAAGAAGGATTGTGGAAAACTCAGCAAGTGGAAAAATCCACCGTTAGATTCTTTGGAGCACCACATGAGAAGGAAGGAAAGACAGGCTGGAGAAGCCATGAAAACACAGGTCAAGTTAACCTAGGGTTTAGACACCTAGGATTTTGGTATCTAGGGTTTTGGACACCTAGGTTTCAGCCTAAGGATGTCGATGAGATATTGTAATGTATAAATAAAGGTCATGAGGACCTAGTTTGGGTTGGTACGGTATTGTTGGGTATAGTTATATTGATGTTAAGAGTGATTATTTTTGTGTGAGAGGGAAGCGTTAAGTGTGAGAGCCTTCTGGTATTGTAAGATCTTCAGCTGGGTGCGAAGATCGACCCTACAGTTGGGTGCTCAGGAAGAGGAGAGAAAGAGAGGAGAAGAAAGAGGATATGCTAGATAAAAGCATAGACAAGAACTTTGTGCTTCATCCTAATATATTATAAAGCACAGTTCTATGGACGTAGCCCTAAAGAGAGGGTGAACCATGTATATTTGGTGTTGTGTGTGATTAGTATTTTGTTTTTTTTCGTTGATATAATGTGATGCATTACTGATCTGATAAGTAGATGTGCAGAGTAGATCCAAGATGATAAGTGATATATGAATGTTGTGTTGTTCTTGTATTAGATCCACTTGACATTCCCCTTGGTTGTATACACTTTTGTCCTGCAACCCCCCCATAGTTGCTTCGGGTAAGACTGCATATTCTTCACAGGTGTAGTCGAAAGGGCCAGTAGTTAGGGCTTGTTGGGGCTCTCTTGGAGCTGAACCCTAGGTTTTCCCTTGTGCTAACAAATGGTTCCATTGTCGGGACATGAATCTTCTTGAGGGAATGTCAAGGTGGTTCCCATCAATGAAAAATATTCAGAAGTGGATAGAGGATCAAGAAAAGAACTTCGTGTTGGATTACTGAGAGGGGGGGTGAATCAGTAATAGCATAACTATAATACTTTTTCTTCAAATGTTATATCAATGTGGAATTATTATCCAATAATGAGCAGTAAGAAATAAACAATCACACACATACATAGTACACTAGTGTTTTACGTGGAAACCCAATTCGAGAGAAAACCACATAATGCTTTTTCTTATATGTCCTGAAGAATTACATTCATCGGAAGCACCAACTTCCTTTTCTTTCCAGTGCAACTGGAAGGAGGCTCCAACCCCCTAGTTTCTCAGGCTACAACCTGAGGGAAGCTTGTAGAGACCTAAATTAATTAAGCCTAATAAAATTCATAAATTTAAATAGATAAGATTACTTCGATTCATAAACAATAAGTAATTTCTTTTATTCAGCATATAAGCAGCAGAAATTTAATTTTATGAAAAACATGCTAATAATTTTAAATAGCCATCACATGTTCATGAAAATGTGTACATAAAAATGCCTCTATCTGATGCTAAATTCCCAACCTCTGGTTGCCTTCTCTGCTGCTTTGCCCAGACTCTGCTTGATGCTCTGACCAAACCCTGCCCAAAACCAACTAACCACCCAGCCAGCTAGGAGCAGCCTATCCATCTCCCTAGCTCTGGGATTCCATGAGGATTCCTAGCCCCCGAGCCCAAAACTCCTAGCAACCTGGTGCCCCATGCAACAGTTCACCCAATCTCCAAAACCAAACTCCCAAAACTAGAAAATATCCAAAACAGGAAATACAACCCTCCCCTCAAAATAATGCTTCCTCCCCAAATTTTCATAATTCTCTCCCGTAATCCTATGCCCAGTCATATCCCCCTCATTCATAGCCTCCTCCTTCATTTAATGCCACCCACCTTATCCCTCCATTTACTACCTTATCCCTCAATTCAACACCCTATCCCCTGTCATACATAAAGTTTCATAATGATTAAATTAAAGTTATTAAGCCCTTTAATTCTTTACCCAAATCATTGAATGTGTTAAGTAATCAATTAATTAATTAATCGACATTTATTAAACAATAAATAAATAAATAATATTATTATTAGTTAATCATTACTTAACTAATACACATTAAGAAGAAACCCTATGTAACTATTTAACTGGGGTTGTTACATACACCCACCCTTCAAGAAACTTTGTCCTGAAGTTAAAGTATTCTATGATACACGGTAAAAGAAACATGGTCCACACATTCATAAAAAATAACCATCATTATTAGTAAGTAAGCCAAGAAACTCATTCATACTAGTGTACATGTGCAAGAAATGCATGTGTAGCCAGTACATAAAAGTCTCTTGCATGTACTAATAATCAATAACTATCACCCTTATAGTAATTTATGTATGCATCCAATCCAATCAACAAGACTATTCTTTTATAAAAGACAATAAACCAATCAAATGTTTGTGAAATCCTTTAATTACAATTATATAGTTCAACAATTTTATTTAGACAACCATGGTTTAGTTACGTAATTATGAATATTCATATATACACATTTTCTTTTTAGAAGGGAAAAACAATAAATTCCACCATAAGACAAATCTCCATACTTTCTCAACTATTTCTACTCATCCTTCCTCCCTAACTTACTTCCATATTCATTCCTATCCTTCCTCTGCTAGACTATCTTGGAGCGTCAACTATATTGACCTAACTCTAAATAGAACCCGTAAGCGGAAGTGTCACTATCTTGACCAAGCTTCCCCAGCAGGTAACTGACAATCATCATCACATGTCTAGGGGAGCGTGAGATAACACCGTCCTCCCATGAATTCAGGTTTCGGAGGATACACGGTGGGAAATGCCTCCACCCCTCCTAATCATAACTAGGGTCCACGCCCTCCAATGGAATTTATAGTGGCACCGTGTTGCTGGGAGTTTTGTCATCGTTTATTCAGTTTTGGGCAGTCTCATCACCTGAAATCCTACACTGGTCCACATATCATAGCAATGCATCCAAACCAATATAATTTTACATACAAATATTCATACCATAATGTTTCATGGCTAGTGGTCATGACATCCACTTTCATCATCATTATCCCTTGGCTATTTCATAGCCCATAACCTGCAGATTAGTCTGTAACACAAACTCATACATTTATATGAATTATCATCATGTAATTGCATACAACCATCATTTCAATTTGGTATCTATGTACCAACAACTTAACATCAAAGTTTTCAACTTAGAAATAGATCTCATAATATCCCATAATTCAATTTCATCACCCATTCATAAAATTATCATTTACAAAATAGATTGCATCATATCCAACATCATTCTAATAACATTTAAACCTTCATAGGATTCTCATTCACACAATATATCGCATCATATCCATCATCATCAATAGCATTTAAACGTTCATAAAATTTACATTCACATAGTAGATCGCATTATATCCATCATCATCAATAACATTTAAACATTCATACGTCTTAAAAAGTTCAAGTGCATCATTTAAGAGTTTCACTGTGAATAAAAAAAAAAATGTAGGCCTCAGGTAATACTGGTTGTCTAAGTCAAAAGGTGGTGTTACATACACCCAATCTTCGAGAAACATATTCTTGAGGTGTTCAAAAAAGTGAGGGATAGTCTCATTGTAATGTCTCGACGTCTTCCCAAGTAGAAGATCATGGACTATACTTGTCCCATTGGACCTTAACTTGGTCTACCAGACGGTTCCTGAGTTGTCGAACTCTATGGTGCAATATGCATAACGGTTCTACCGTGAGAGTTCCCACGTCTGATACCTGCAATTCCTTCCAATTTAGTTTATGTGATTCATCAACAACATAATGACGTAAAACAGATACATGAAAAACATTATGATTTTTATGCAAGTGGGGCAGCAGTACGAGACGATAGGCAATGGGTCTAATTTTCTCTTGGATTTTGAATGGTCCTATAAATCTAGGTGACAAATTTGTCCCTTTCCTGAACCATATGGTACTCTTATTAGGCCTAATATGAATGAAAACCTGATCTCCCACTTTATAACTTCGATTAGTCCTGTGTGCATCCGCATAACATTTTTGTCTATCTTGTGCTTCCTTTAGTCTCTGCCTAATCTAAATCACCTATTCCTCCATCTCTTGAATCAATTCTGGCCCAACTGTTACTTGGTCTTCTAATCTTTCCCAACTCAATGGTGTTCTACATGGCCTTCCATACAGAGCTTCGTAGGGTGGCATTCCGATGGAGCTATGAAAACCGTTATTTTAGGCAAACTCTACCAAAGGTAGGTACTTCTCCCACTGGCTTTGATTATCCATGACATACATCCTAAGCATGTCTTCCATGACTTGATTTACCCTCTCATTTTGCCCATCTATTTCAAGATGATAAGTTGTGCTTAAGTTCAAGTGAGTCCCCAATGTTGACTGCAAACTTGTCCAAAACCTAGAAGTGAATTTGTAGTCCCTATCTGAAATGATCTTCTTAGGTATCCCGTGAAAATGGATAACCTCACTTACAAACACACATGCCACATCAGTGACATTGTAAGTGTCTCTAAACAGAGTAAAATGAGCACTCTTGGTTAACTTATCCACTATCACAAGAATGGCATTGTGTCTATGAGATGTGAGTGGCAACCCCACAACAAAATCCATAGAAATGACTTCCCACTTGGACATAGGAACATCATGTGGTTGTAGGAGGCCTACCGAGTGATGGTGGTCGAATTTCACTTGTTGACACTCTAGGCATTTGGCGATGAAATGGACTACATCATGCTTCATGCCTACCCAGAAGAAAAGTTTCCTCATGTCTACGTACATCTTTTTCACACCTAGATGCGCACAATAAAGTTCTCTATGGGCTTCCTTTAGTATGATGCTTCGAATATCCCCTTCTTCAGGGATGTACATCCTTCCTCGATATCTTAACAGTCCATCTGCTTCCAGACTATATCCTTCATACTTTGGATCTAATTTCCTCCCACTCTAGAGGTTTGAAGTAACCTCTATACACCAACTGTCTCCTTGGAGTTGCGTCAACACATGTTCTCTCAGATTGAATTTTAAGGGTACCAGGGAGAAGACACGTGGTCTCCTGCTCAAGGCATCTGCAACCACATTTTCCTTTCCTTTGATGTATGAAATACCAAAATCGTACACACTCATAAACTCACTCCATTTTCTTTGCCTGGCATTCAGATCTCTTTGAGTGAAGAGATGTTTTAAACTTTGATGGTCTGTTTTGAGCTCAAAGTTTCACCCCACAAGATAGTGCCTCCAAAGTTTCAGAGCTAGCATTACAGCTGCCAACTCTAAATCATGAGTTGTGTATAGCTCTTTTTGTTTCTTCAACTTCCTTGATGCATAAGCTATCACTCCTCCATTCTTCATTAGCATGGCTCCCAACCCTTGCTTCGAGGCATCCATGCAAACCGTGAAGTCCTTTTCCATATTCGACACTCGTAGAATTGGCACACTAGTTAGTAACCTCTTAATCTCGATCAATACACTATCACATTATTCCATCCATTCATACCTGGCCCCTTGCACTGCAAAGTGGTGATGGGTTTCGCTATTTTTGAGAATCCTTCCACAAATCTCCAATAATGACCTGTTAGCCCCATGAAGCTTCTCACCTCATGGGCATTTTTTGGCACTGGCCACTCCATAATGACCTTTACCTTTTCTGGATCCACAGAGATTCCTTCACCAAAAATGATATGACCTAAATAGTGGATCTTTTTTTGGAAGAAGGAACACTTCGACAACTTCCCATACAATTTGTTCTCTCTAAGGTAGGACAACACCACTCGTAAGTGTTCCTCATGTTCTCTTTCGTTCTTGGAATAGATGAAGATGTCATCTAGAAATACTTGTACAAAATGGTCTAAGTACTTTCCGAATACGCCATTCATGAGGCTCATGAATATTTTTGGTGCATTGGTCAATCCGAAAGGTACTACAACAAACTCGTAATGCCCAAACTGAGTTCGAAAGGCAGTTTTTGGTATATCGCCTTCCTTAATCTCTAACTGATGATACCTGGATCACAAATCAATCTTTGAGAATACTGCTACCCCTTTCATATGATCAAAGAGGTCATCTATTCGCAGCATTGGGTACCTATTTTTCACTGTAGCACAGTTCAAGTCCCTGTAATCTATACACAGTCGTAAGGAACCATCCTTCTTCTTCACAAAAATTACTGGTGCACCCCAAGGTGAGACACTGGGCCTTATTAGCCCTAAGTCCAGTAACTCTTTCAACTGAATTTGCAACTCACAAAGTTCTAGCACTGTCATCTGATACGGAGTCTTGGAAATTGGTTTTTCACTAGGTTTTATCTCAATAGTAAAATCAAGCTCCCTCTTAGGAGGTAACCCTGGTAACTCATTCGGAAAAACATCCTTAAATTCTGACAATATTGGGTACTGATCCAAGGAGGGTCCCTTCCTTTCATTCATTGCTTCCACTACATATAGTTGACACCCTTCCCTCAAGCATCACTTAACCTTCATAGTTGAGATAAAGCGTAATGACACCCTTCTTCGTACACCTTGGATCTCCACTAGCCTTCCTTCATCGTCTACACAGAGAACCCTTTTTGCAAAAAAATCTACCAAAGCTTGATGAGATTGTAACCAATCCATTCCAATGATTAGGTCATACGCCCCGAGAGTAGTGACGTATACCTTCAACCTAGTAGTACACACTCCCAGGTATACTATACAATTATCAACGCTATGTCCTACCTCTTGTTTTTCCCCCAAATCCATATCGACTTGTTTAAAGTCATCGTGCTCGTAGGCTGCCAACCCACTCTTTTCTAATGCAGATGGTGAAATGAAACTATTTGTAGCACTAGAATCAAATAAAATATTAACGTTGATATAATTTAGTGTACCTGATGACTCCACCATCGTGGATTAATGTTTGGCCTGGCAATCATTAACCACTTCATAAATTTGGTGGCTACTACTTGCTCTTCCCATTGCGGCCTTTCCTTCTCTATGCACAAATCCTTATTGTAACTCTAGGTAGTCATGCTGGTAATGGAATCCTCCACATCCCCAATAGGTAACACGAGATTGAGCCTGTGGATTATTCTGTGAATGTCTCTGAAATGAGCTCTTTCCCCTAGAACCCCTGCCCCTACTAGTTGTTCCCTGAGATGGCCATGGACTTGTCTGCGTCGTTGGTGATGAACGAGATGTTGCATTCGTTGCCATTGAAATCCTTGCGGCTACTGTCCTTGGTGCGACTTTGTTACCATATGGAGGTGGACTTGAGCCCCCTCTCCTGGGAAATGTCCTAGGGGCCTTCCCCATGAATCCAGGATGATGTGGAAAGGAAGGTATCGTACCTTCAGTTAAGTTCATGTGTTCCTCTGCATAATGCGCATTTTCCACATCTTTTGCTACTGAATATGGTTTCCACATCCACACCATAGCCCTTATCTTAGAGTTTATCCCATAGACGAAGTGTTCTACCTGTTGTTGGTCATTATCCATATATGAAACATACTTGACCAATTCCATAAACCTAATCTCATATTCTTATATGGTCCTGTTTCCCTATACTAGCGCATGAAATGCTTCTACTTGTTGTTCCTCATAGTAAGTTGGTAGATATTTCCTTCAGAACCTCTCCTCGAAAAGTTACCAAGATACGGTGTCCAAGGTAAGATGTAGTTGCCTTTCCAGGTTGCCCCACTAGTTCAAGGCACTGTCTCTCAACTGAAAAATCAATATCTTCTCCTTTGAGGTGGACGCATAGTCTCTTAAGGAAAAATACCTTGTCATGCCTTCCAACCATGCTTTTGCACATTCACTGGCGCGACCCCCGACAAACTCCAAAAGTTTGATCTTTTGCAGTTCTCTAGTGATGTCGTCAGGTGGAGGTCCTCCCCCTGAATCCCTCGATGCTTCTGTATTATCCGTTCCATATGGTGGGGGCTCCACTTCGATCCCTGCTGGTTGTCACCCCTTTAAAGTCTCATTTATGGCCTCCAAAGAGAGCAGTATGAGAGCTAGTTCCGGCGATGATGGTGGTGGCGTTGGCGGTGTTGGCGGTGCCTGCGATGATGCTCCTCTACCTTGATTCCCTCGAGTCCTAACCATCATGTATGATTTAACCTGCATCAACCAAAGTTGTCAGGGTGAGTTCAAGGACGTTTCACATTTGCGCAACTTAACTAGAATACAGGGTTAGGCATAAGTTTTTTTTATTTGTCTGTAAAAAAACGTTACTCTCTTTAGGGGAGTGGCTAGGTTAGGGATAAAGTGTCTAAGCTTGATTTCTTCACCTAAGAAAACTATTGACTCCCTCACTCAGTAGCTATGCTAGCTTTGCACCATACTAACCAATTTCTCTAACTTACCTGCCTAGTGCGCATGAAGCCCCTTCCCGCTTATCTTGTTCTAAGTCCTTATACTTTGCGTTTACAACTAATCAGGGTGACTTCCAACCTAATGTCGATGAAATGAGTCTAAGTCTATCCTTCAATGCTTGACTCATTGGATTTCCTTGGCGCGTTGTACATATGCATTTAATTTTGTGTCTCGGTGGCTGTAGGTGCGAGTCTTGGGGATTGTAGAGTGGATTTCGAGCATTGGAGCTTAGCGCTTTTGTGTTGTGGTTATGTATTATTTTTGGACTTGTGGTCATAAGATGTAGTAAGCCTGAGGTGATGCACTGAATCTTGGTGCTTGGCTTTGATTGGTGGAATGGAATGGAGGGACTTGGCACTTGGCTCGATGGTTGAGGGCACGGAACTCAGTGTTTGGTTAACATGGATAATTGGAGATTATACTTCGGGATAGTATTTTATGACTATTAATTTATTTATGTATAAGAATTTATATTATAATGACTCATGTGTGGTGCATTGGTGTTTAGTTGTTTTCCAAGGCTTGGACTATGGTGAGTGGTCGTGGGTTCAAAACTCATTTTCTCCAACAAAATTTAATCTAATCCCTAAATTCATTAATTAACTTTAATTTAGATTAACTTTACACTAAATAAAACAATTAATTATTTTTTTTAGATAATTAATTAACTTTAATTTTTTTTTACACTAAATAAATTTAAACGTACAAAAATAAATAATAATAAAAATATATATATACATAAAAATTTAAATAATATAAAAATAAATAATAATAAAAAGTGCGGGAACACATGGATTCCACATGTCTTCCTTGCTTCCTCCAGTGCCCTCCTGACCTAAACCTAACCCTACACGTACTCTCTCTCGAGCTCTCTTCCCCTAAAACCTTACACAAACTTTGTCGCCTCTCCACTCTTCTCTCTCCCTCTCGGCAGGCTCGATGCTCAGCTTTGAGTGTTGGTGCTTGGGCGATGGCTTGTGTGAAGGCCTACAGTAGATCTCTCCCAAAGAACTATCTTGTTTGATGTGTGGACTCAGGCTATGGCTGGTTCCAGGTGGTATTGTGCTTGGCTGGTTCTAGGCGGCGCCAATTCTCTATGAGGAATCACTTTCATTGTAAGGATGGTGTTGGGGAAGGACAAGAGAGGGAAAAAAACCATGGACCACCACAACCATGATCGACATCATCCATCTTCTGGCGGAGCACCACTGCAAGGCATGTCTCAGGCTATCCAGGAAGATAAGTTGCTCCCCCTTACGCATGCAAGCATGCAGGGACATGCTGGGTAGCAGCCGCAACCACAACCTGGCCTCCACTATTGTGGTGCATAGTAGGCCTTCCACCACCACCACATGCTGCTGCAACAACAACAACTCCAAATGTTCCAGGCTTTCCAACTGCAAGAGATTGAGTAGGTGAGCGACTTCAAGAACAACCAACTTCCCCTCGCCTGAATCAAGAAAATCATGAAGGCCGACGAGGATGTCCGCATGATATCAGTAGTGGCCCCCGTTCTATTCGCCAAGGCCTGGGAGATGTTCATTATGGAGCTCACCATGCATTCATGGATTCACGCCGAGGAAATTAAATGAAGAATGTTGTAGAAGAAAGACATTTCCACTGTCATTACCATAACAAATATATTCAATTTCCTAGTGGACAATAGACATTATCCCCAGGGACGACCTCAAGGAGGAGGATTTGGGTTTAGGGTTTGTTAGAGGTGGCGTGACCCCCGAGGGTTCATTCTATTACCCTCCTCCTTCAATTTCCCAATCGCCACATCAGCAGGGAATGATGGCCCCCTCTTCCATCATGATGGGCATACCTGCTCCACTTCAGATCGACCCATCCACCATGTATGAGAAACAACAATAGTTGCTCCATCCTTATGGCATGTCGCCTCATCCTCACCAGCCCATGGGCTATCTATTTTTTTTTAACACAGTAAGAATTGTTTTAAGAATTGTAGTTTTATTGTAACAATTGTCCCAACCAATCCTTTGACGAACCAGAGAGACCCCAAGTAATGACCGCTCTTTCACCTCCCAAAGAGCTCAAGCGGTCTGTTTACTCACGGTAAGTTAGAAATACAAATCCCTACTTGCAAGAGAGGTACACCTTATATCCAAATAGCAGTCTTATATTCGGGTTTTTTTTTGTTAGACAGGGCACAAATCCTCCTCTGTCACTTGACTCTTGATGTATGTCCAGCTCTGGTGCTTGGTTGATGCATAGGTGTGGGTCCTTTAGGCTTCTTGGAGGTTATGAGTTCAACTACTGTGCTGATGCATAGTGCAATGAAATTCCCATTGTGGGCTCTTCCTCCATGTGACTTGATGCATGGGGCTTGGGCGCTTGGCTTTGGTTTGGTATTGTGTTTGATCCCGGGCTCTTCAGTTTCTTTGGTTTTCTTTTATATCTCTGGTTTTTTTTTTTCATTCTATAGAATTGTTTTGGTGTTGAATTCAAATAGGGAAATCTGATGTATGAGTTCCTCAACCCTATTGTTGCAATGTTCCCTTATATAGTTCTGTATTATTATTTTTTTTTTAAATTGATTTCATTCCTTTGCTGACATATGTTGTGGATATTAAGACATCCCCTTTATTCTTATCATGTTAATCTCGAGTTTCTAACTTATCAGTATACATACCAAAGTTATTTGCACAATTGGACATTGTTTCTTCGATTTAGTATCAAAGAGTCCAACAATCTCATATGCATTTTCTTGAACAATACATTGACTTTCTCTTTTTCTCCAGTTTTTTTTTTTGGAATTAATGGAAATGATTTAAAATATGCAATGCATAATATGCATATCTTGTTGGGTTTAGGTATTTAGCTAAAAACAATCCAGGGGCGGCAATGGATCATGTGTTTTTTGGTCTCATTATAGTCCATTATCTTAGTGGCAGGAATGTGCTCTCATTACAGTCCATTATCTGGCAGAATATGTATATATATAATTATATTCCTCTACATAGATTTGTTTATTTGAAATAAGTGTTAAAATTTATTTAACACTTCAACTGTGTAGAATATTATACTACCTTACTTTCAAATGGGCATATTATTTATATATAGATCTGTGTAACTAAAAAAAATGTTTTTGGCTTGCAGGCTAGGTGGAGGTGGACCTTGGAGCTCATATTTTCATCTAATTAAAGGGTTTCAGGGCCCTGGGCTGCTTTCAATATATATATATATATATATATATATATATATATATATATATATATATATATATATTTACCCTTTACAGATTATTTAGGTTTGTTTAAATTTCTGGGTGGGAACAATTCCATTCCTAAATTGGGTAGGTGGGTAGGCCCTGGTCCAAGTTTTTAAACCAGGGCTCTGATACCATGTGTAGAGACCTGAATTAATTAAGCCTAATAAAATTCATAAATTTAAATAGATAAGATTACTTTGACACATAAACAATAAGTAATTTATTTCATTCAACATATAAGCAACATAAATTTAAGCTTGTGAACAACATGCTAATAATTTTAAATAACCATCACATGTTCATGAAAATGCATACATAAAAATACCTCTGTCTGATGCTAAATTCCCAACCTCTGGTTGCCCTCTCTGTTTCTCTACTTAGACTCTGCTTGATGCTCTGACCAAACCCTACCCAAAACCGACTAACCACCCAACCAACTAGGAGCAGCCTATTCGGCTCCCTAGCTCTAGGATTCCATGAGGATTCCTGGCCCCCGAGCCCAAAATTCCCAACAACCTGGTTCCCCCTACAACAGTTCACCCAATCTCCAAAACCAAACTCCCAAAACCAAAAAATATCCAAAACAGGAAATACAATCCTCCCCTCAAAATAATGCTTCCTCCCCAAATTTTCATAATGCTCTCCCGTAAGCCTCTACCCAGTCATATCCCCCTTATTCACTGCCTCCTCCTTCATTTAATGCCACCCACCTTATCCCTCCATTCAACACCCTATCCCATGTCATACATAAAGTTTCATAATGATTAAATTAAAGTTATTAAGCCCTTTAATTATTTACCCAAATCATTGAATGTGTTAAGTAATCAATCAATTAATTAATCGACATTTATTAAACAATAAATAAATAAATAAATAATATTATTAATAGTTAATCATTACTTAACTAATACACATTAAGACAGTTAGTTATTTAATTAACTATACTTAATAAACCATATGTAACTATTTAACTGGGGTTGTTACAAAGCTCCAACTCCCCAATTCTCTGGCTACAACCAGAAGGAGGCTACAACCCCCAATGTTCTCTGGCTACAATCGGAAGGTGGCTACAACCACCTATCCTTGCCCCATCCTTCCAGCCTGAAGTAGAAGTAAAATGATGGAACCACTGTCACACTATCACTATGAGATATACCACTGTAAACCTGTACCAATAAATATGAACCATGCATGAACCTGTACCTCAACTTGTACCAATAAACCATGCATGAACCTGTACCTCAACTTGTAATCAACCTGTACCATAAACAAGTGCATCAACCATGCACCAACCTGTAATCAACCTGTACCATAAACAAGTGCATCCAACCATGTACCAAGTATGTACCAATCATGTTTCAACTACTCATCAACTAAGATTCATCAATATGTACCAACATCATCAACTATACACCTCATGTATGTGCGCCAACTCATCAACTACTTGACTCAACCACGTACTCAACATGTACCACAACCAAATTCCCTCATCAATTTCATCATCCAAATCTGATTTGTATCTCTATAATATACCTAGTGTATATAATCTCATTCCTGCAAACCTTCCTTAACTTTAAAAGCAAGAGACTAGCATTTTCATCAAACTTTTCTTTAGTCTCACATGCCTAGTTTTGGATTAGTCAACAACCCTAACTTGAAGTAATAATAACTTTGAACCTATAATTTATAAATATATAAAACTAATACACAATGTTTTTCAGTGTGTTTTATTCAATTCCTCCAAGTTTCACTACTTGGAACCTCTCAGAAAAGGAGTTATAGCAAAAATGGCATACCTTGCTGAATTCTGGCTTATTCCAGAGAGAGACCTTGTAGAGAGTGTACCGCAAAAAATATTTAATGAATTGATATAAAACAGTTACAAATAAAAATGTATACTATCCCCTAACCAACACATTTGGTCTCACTAAATTTGGATCTGTTATGAATAAGTTATGACGTTTTTACCCGAAACACCTGATTTTGACTAGTTTCAGCACTGGCCACAAACCCTATTTTCCACGGAGTGTAACTCCCAAAATAAAATGACCCACAAGATGAATTGTTTACCACAGATACTTGGATATGTTCTCTCACTTTCATAGCAATTTCATGGTCTGAATCATTATATAAAAAAGTTATAGCGAAAATGGTGAGATGACCTGTAAATAACATACCTTAGAAAGCACCATCAAAAGAATTTATCCTTCCTTGCATTTCGGCCTTCTTTTCTTCACCTTCACTCAGAATTCTGGTTTAGATATCCTTGGTTAC
>ML803284.1:518501-545483 GCA_009831015.1 Picea engelmannii
CTTCAAATGTTATATCAATGTAGAATTATTATCCAATAATGAGCAGTAAGAAATAAACAATCACACACATACACAGTACACCAGTGTTTTATGTGGAAACCCAAATTGGGAGAAAACCACGGAATGTTTTTTTTTATATGTCCTGAAGAATTACATTCATTGGAAGCACCAACTTCCTTTTTTTTCTAGCTGCAACTGGAAGGAGACTCCAACCCCCTAGTTTCTCAGGCTACAACCTGAAGGAAGCTCCAACTCCCCAATTCTCTGGCTACAACCCCCAATGTTCTCTGGCTACAACTGGTAGGTGGCTACAACCACCTATCCTTTCCCTGTCCTGGCACCCTGAAGTAGAAGTAAAATGATGGAACCATTGTCACACTATCACTGTGAGATATACCGCTATAAACATGTACCAATAAATCTGAACCATGCATCAACCATGCATCAACCTATACCTCAACTTGTAATCAACCTGTACCATAAACAAGTGCATCAACCATGCACCGGCCTGTAATCAACCTGTACCATAAACAAGTGCATCCAACCATGTACCAAGTATGTACCAATCATGTGTCAACTACTCATCAACTATGACTCATCAATATGTACCAACATCATCAACTATACACCTCATGTATGTGTGCCAACTCATCAACTACTTGTCTCAACAAGGTACTCAACATGTACCACAACCAAAATCCCTCATCAATTTCATAATCTAAATCTGATTTGTACCTCTATAATAGACCTGGTGTATATGATCACATTCCTTCAAACCTTCCTTAAATTTAAAAACAAGAGGCTATCATTTTCATCAAACTTTTCTTTAGTCTCACATGCCTAGTTTTGGATTAGTCAACAACCCTAACTTGAAGTAATCATAACTTTGAACCTGTAATGTATAAAGATCTGAAATGGATACAAAATGTTCTTCAGTGTGTTTTATGAAATTCCTCCAAGTGTCACTACTTGGAACCTCTCAGAAAAGGAGTTATAGCAAAAATGGCATACCTTGTTGAATTCTAGCTTGTTCTAGAGAGCGGCCTTATAGAGCGTGCCCTGCACAAAATATTTGTTGAATTCATATGAAACTATTACAAAGAATACTACATACATTCCCCTAATCAACACATTTTGTCTCACTAAATTTGGATATTTTATTAAGAATTTATGACGTTGTTACTCGAAACACCTGATTTTGACTAGTTCCAGGACTCGCCACAAACCCTATTTTCCATGGCATGTAACTCCCAAAATACAACGACCCACAAGATGAATTTCTTACCACAGATACTTGGATATGTTTTCTCACTTGCATAGAAATTTCATGGTCTGAATCATTATATAAAAAACGTTATAGCGAAAATGGTGAGATGACCTGTAAATAACATACCTTAGAAAGAACCATCAAAAGAATTTATCCTTCCTTGCATTTCGACCTTATTTTCTTCACCTTGACTCAGAATTATGGTTTAGATATCCTTGGTTACCTCACACACATATATATATTCAATATTCTCAAGTGTGATTCAAATGAGAGAGTCTCGCCTCTTATTTATACTCTCCAAGTAGCTTCCTTAAAAACATCTTCTAGGTCACTTGGCCCACTTTCCTTATTTTAGGGTTGTGTCCACTTCTAATTTCTCCATTAAATTTATTATTAAAATAATTTATTTTGTATTCACTTTGAATTATAATACACTAATCTCTTCATTTTATTATTTACCTTTTAAAATCTCTTAAACCACTTTGATTACTTTGATCTTTTGGGGCTTCTAGATTGCATATGAGGGTCCTCCAACTTCGTAAGGCCATAACTCTCAAACCGTGAGGAGTTATGTGATGTTCTACATACCACCAGAAATGGAATGACATGTACTATCCATATATAATAGTATTATCTGAAAATATATCATAACTTATACAGTTACCCATCAAACAAAATTGGGTCCATTACCCAAACCTGGGGTCTCCAACTTCTCATGGCTATAACTCTCTAACCGTGAGGAATTATGTGACATTCCACATACCACCGGAAATGACATGACAAGAACTATCCATCTAGGATATTTTCCCTAACAAATTCACTTTCCTTTATCTGATTATTCCACAATTAATCATGGGTTCTCTTACTCCACAAAGCATCTTCCCGTGAGGGCTTTCACCATAAGGGGACCACTTTGGAGTTCATCCATATTTAATTCTTATCAACAATGAAAAAACAATAATCAATCATATTTACATCAAACAATATTGGGTCCATTACCCAAACCTTTTTTCTATGGGTCTTTCTTCAAGGGTTGACATCAATGACAGCCAACCTTAATCAACACTTCGTTGAAGCCCATAACAGGAACCCTAATCTTAGTACAAAGGATTGGTTGGAGAAGTATATCTTCACTGATATACATGAAATTTTCTTTGGGGGAATCCATCAAGATCTATACGAGTGGCTAGCTATATTAGCAGATACCCAGTTTGAGATCTGATCTAGACCTCTTGTGGTTTCGATGTCAAAGTTAACCAATAAGGTCCAAAGATTTGATAACACCATATCATGAGTAGTAGATCACTAGTTTTATAGAACCATTGGAGGGTACATCATATAGTTTGTTGTTGATAGAGTAGAGTCATACAGCCAAGATGAGCGATATTTCTTTAAGGTACCCAGAGGAAAAATTTTACATTTCCTGAAGTTAAGACTCAAGATGTTATTGCATGAGAAGAACATATTGAAGATACAGTAGATTGGTTGGATCTAGAAAGGCTAATGTTCAATAATTTAGACAATGACAGTGACACAAAAGCTAGACATACGCGTAGTGGGAGAGTGTTCAGAGAAGTTCACCTTACGAACCTGTTCAAGTAGAACTATGAGGACGAAGGTTTCTATAGTGGAGAAGAGGAAGATCTGATAGACATGGAGCATTCAGAACCTCCTGGGAAAGAGAAAGTTAAAGCTAAAGAGATTCGTCAGGGAGAACTTGAAACCTCAGAAACTGTGCATACCATCGAAGTAAGTATTGTTACCCCTCTTGTTGATTCAATAGTATTAAGCCACGAGAGTACCTCAAGCACTGTCAATAGTATTCCACCACATATTCAGTTAAGTACCCTAGGAAAATCTATGGAAGATGAGATGAGGCTTACTATATTTAGGGGAGATGGATTTGAAGATCCTGATCAACATTGGTTCCTATGTGAAGCTATATGGAATATTAAAAATGTCAGTGACGAAGCTGTCAAAAGAACCCAGTTTAGTACCACTCTAATGGATCGTGCACTAAGTTGGTACATGAAACTTGTTCAAGGACTTGCACAGCATAAGCCACTGAATCATATTAAGAATGAACTAATTGTGGAGTTCAAGAAACCCAAACCGGTGTCACAATGTATTACATATTTGAAAGAGATCAAGAAGAAGGTGGCCGAACCTGTTTGGGAATTCAATCAGAGATTCAAAACCTTAACATGCCGATTGACTTTTCAGATCCCAGATTAATAGAACAACGAATGGTTCATTGTTGCCCTCTTACCACACATCAGAGTTACCCTGATGCAATAGAAGATTTCTTCGCAGTCTGAGGCACTGGAGATATCCATGAAGTTAGATTCAACCTCTATGAGAGAATCCATCTCAGGTATGAGTCAGATCTTGATTCAGCTGAGTAGTTTTTCTTTGCAGGTTGAAGATATGAAGAAAGGCAAGAGAAAAGATAAAAGAGAAGACATTTGGTGTGTCAGATGCAGATCAGAAGGCCATGATAAGGAACATTGTCCCCTATTCAATGAATACTTGGCTTCTGGAGCTCCGAGCCCTTTGAAGCAAGTCACCTTAACTTGGTGCGAGGTATGCAGAAACAAACATCACCCTAGTGAGTGCTACTACATGCAAAAGTATGTTCAGACACCTACAAATTTGTACTATACATTCTGTAAGTCCATAGGACATGATGATAGGGATTTTAGGGATTATGATCTCATGCATGAAAGGTCAAGAGACATATATAAGATTCAAGGCAAAGTATATAAAGAAGGAAACACTATCCAGTATAAATCTCCTGGGAGAGGAAACTAGGATTCATAGGATGAGGATAAGGATGAGGAATGGGTCGAGGCCAAGGACAGATAATCTGGTATAACTGCACACAGTTAGGACACCTCGAAAGGGATTGTCAGAACCCTTGTACTACTTGCAGCTACTGTAGCTAGTTTGAACATGTTATAGAATATTTTCCTGTGCTGCTAGCTAAGCTTCAGGAGAGATGAGGACCTCAGCATAACCTGCAAGTACAACTGATATACATTGAAACTCATGGAGAATAACCTAGAGTGGTTGTTATAACCAAAGGAGGTGCTATTATAGGAGAAGACAGACTGACCCAAGGGAAGATTACATAAGACTCAAGAATCAGGAAAGCTACAGAGAAGACACAAATGTTTGAGGAGGCAAGAAAAGAATTCAGAGGAGACCAAGGTTCCTCATCAAATACCATACCAGAAGTAAGAGAGTATGGAATGCCTCTGGCATTTTATCATTCTGCTTCACCAAAAGAAGAAAAAGAGGTAAACAAGCTCATGGAATTCCTATATACTTGTGTTAAGTTGATTCAGGATGAGATCATTGTACAAGAGTTACACAATTTAATCAGACAATATGAGATAGGAAAGATAGACCCCTTACTGAATAGGGAAATACACCAAATCGGTAAGAAGAGAAGGAAAAATAAGGAATTACATTTGAATGATTAAATAGGAGAGTATGAGATAGATTATGTAGTCCTCGACTTAGGGTTATAGGTCAATGTCATGATGAAGAAAACCTGGGAACTGATGGGAAAACTGAAGTTGATATATTCTCCTATCAGGCTTAGGATGGCCAACTAGCAAGATGTCCATTTGGCAGACTAGAACATGTCCCCGTGGACATTGATGGAGTAAGAACATTTGAATATTTTGAAGTAATTGAGATAGTTGACAACAATTGCCCTTATCCTGCACTATTGGGAATTGATTGAGCCTTCAATAATTCCACTATGGTTGATTTAAAGAAAATACATATGACTTTTGAAAGAGATGGCCTTAGGGTCATTTCACCCTTAGATCCATATGAAGGTCAGCGATACACAAATCTCATCAGAGAAGAAGACCGTGCATACGAACTGGAAACCATATACAAATTAATAGAAAGACAAAAGGATTACATTAATCCCACAGCCGATGGAAGCTTAAGCTGGTGAAGTGACAACGTATGCTCATCAGACTCAGAAGAAGCACTGGAGAATTGGCAGAATAAATGTATGAAGTGTCTACAAGAAGATGTGCTAGACTAACCAGAGAAATTTGTTGGATCAGTAGAACAATAAGTAACTTACCCACCTTTGATGGTATAAATCCTTTAGAAACCTTCTTGTCAAACTTTGAAGAGAGTGTACCAATGCAAAAAAGGCTGTTGGCGATGGATGAGGCCCTGAAATCAGCCCCAACAATATGGTGGGGGACACACAAAAACAACATTGTAGACTTGGTACAATGTCGTACCTTGATGAAAGCGCGGTTCTCAGCACAAGTAGAAGGTTGCAAAGTTCGATACATAGGTTGAAGCTGCCCAAAGGACCATGTGTGAAGTTGTGAGGAATCCTATAGCAACATTACTCAAGAACAATGGGTACACAAATTCATCAACACACTAGACACAACACCTATCAACTGGTAGCTTCAAGTAGATTTGTGCCTCATCACTACAGATTGGAAAGGTATGACTCAGAATTTTGTAACTACCTTCTTATTTGAAAGTCAATATCCCTCAGTAGATCAAGCATTACACATTGTGAGACATAAAGTATTCAAGGAGGCATATATCCTTCCTTTGGAACAAGAAGAGGATGAATGGACTACGCCTGTCCAGAAACTACAAGGCTGTTACAAAATCAATGCTAATGAAGACAATGATCCGAGGAAGGTGAACATCTCAAAAACGGAAGGCCGGAGAGATGTAGAAGGACCAGGAGTTGAGTTACCATTTATTGGACAACCAATCAATATTAATAAGGTCAATATTGGAACATAATAGACCTCAAAGCTTGCTAATATTGGAGATTATTGGGATGTTGCTACCATTGACAAAATTACGGAATTACTGCATGAATATCAGGACTTGTTTCCAACCAAGTTCACTGATATGAAGGGAATTAAAGGGCCTATGGGAGAGATGAGGATCCCTTTGAATCCAGATGCAAGACTAGTCAAACAGAGACCTTACAGACTGAACCCTAAATATAAGGAAAAAGTGAAGATTGAGCTTGACATAATTCTAGAAGCAGGGATTATAGAACCTATCGAAGAGTTAGAGTAGATTACCCCTATGGTGGTACAAGACAAGAAGATAGGAGAAGTCAGGATATGCGTAGATCTCAGGAAGCTAAATGATTCTTGTTTGCATGACCCCTTCCATACACCATTTACTGACGAAGTGTTAGATAATGTGGGAGGCCATGAAGTATATACTTTTACAGATGGATTTTCAGGATACCATCAGATCCAGATTGCCAAGGAAGATCACCACAAGACCACATTTGCAATAGAATGGGGATCCTACCAATATACAGTGATTCCATTTGGATTAAATAATTCCCCATCCATATTTTGTAGGGTTGTGGTCGAAGCATTCAAGAAATTTCTTCATAAATTTCTAGAAGCATATTTTGATGATTGGATTGTTTTTAGTTTATTGAAGAATCATATTGAATGTCTAAGGCTAATGTTGGATAAATGCAGGCAGTGTCAAATATCCTTGAACCTAAAGAAATGTATTTTATTTTCACCATTTGGAGTGTTGTTAGGTCATATTGTATGCAAGTAGGGATTGTTGGTTGATCCTTCCAAAATTTCCATTATAGTTGATCTACCCCCTCCTGCTCTAGTCAAATAGTTGTGCATTACGTTGGGACACATGTGATACTACAAAAAATTCATTAAAGGATATGCTTAGATTACAACACCCACGGAGAAGTTGTTGAAGAAATATTTTCAGTTTAGTTGGACAGAAGAATTCCAGCAGAGCTTCGACACACTAAAACAGAAAATGGTTACTGTGCCTATTCTGGTTTTCTTAGACTGGACCAAGGAATTTCATGTGCATGTCTAAGAAATTCCATTTCTTTAGGAGTTGTGTTAGAACAAACTAGAGGAGGAGATATTGACCACCCGTTAGCCTTTACTAGCAGGAAGCTATCAACTGCTGAGATTAATTACACCACCACTAAGCGAGAAGGGTTAGCCATGGTATACGCATTGCAGAAATTTCACCAATACTTGTTGGGAGGACACTTTAAAATGTTTACTGATCACTCCATGCTAAAATACCTAGTCAACAAGCTAGTGTTGGAGGGAAGGATATGCATATGGCTTCTGTTATTTCAGGAATATGATTTTGATATCATAGTAAAGCCAGGGAGAATGAACAAAGGTCCTGACCACTTGTCAAGGTTGGAACATGGTGAAGAGGTGACCAGTTTGGAAGATGCACTACCAGATGCTCAGCTACTGGCCATTAGAAAGATCGATGACCACTTCACAGAGATAGTCTAGTTCTTGGAAACATGAATGGCACCTACTGAATATACAATTCCTCATAAGAAACAACTAGTAGTGTGCGTTGTAGAATTCTCACTTATAGTTGGACATCTATACAAGATGGGACCTGATGAGATATTGAGAAGGTGTGTTATGGAGGAAGAAAGACCATTGATCCTTCCAGAATCTCATGAAGGCATCACAGGAGGACATTATGCAGGGAATGCAACTGCGTAGAAGGTTCTTAGAGCTGGCCTTTGGTGGCCTACCTTACACAGAGATGCTAAAGACTATTCCAGAGCCTACAACGTATGACAAAGAGTTGGGAAACCATACAAAAGAGATGAAATTCCATTAGCCCCACAACTAACCCTACAAGCATTTGAGAAATGGTCCATTGACTTCGTTGGACCTATAAACCCACTAGGAAAGCGTACAAGAGCAAGGTACATAATTACAACAAAAAAATACTTGACCAGATGGGCCGAAGCAAGAGCAATTAAGGAATGTAGTGCAACCACAGCTGCGCGCTTTATATTTGAGGACATCATAACCAGGTTTGGATTCCCCAAGATCCTTATGAGTTATCAAGGCACACATTTCATAAATAAGACTGTTGAAGCCTTGACTAAGGAATTTGCAGTCCACCATCAGAAGAGAACACCTTATCATCCACAAGAAAATGGGACAGTTGAATCATTCAACAAGATCTTGGAGACAACACTCACGAACATTTGCAGTGTGAATAGGGATGATTGGGATCTAAGAGTACCAGTAGTACTTTGGGACTATAAAACCACTTGCAAGAAGATGACAATGCAAACACCTTCGAAGTTGGTATATGGTCTCGAAGTTGTTGCTCCAATGGAATATTTGGTACCAAGCCTAAGAATTGATGCCTTTATAGACATGGATGACCTTGGCGTTGTTCAAGAGAGGCTTTCATAGTTGGTTGAATTGGAGGAAGACAGATTTATTGCAGGATTCCATCAGGAGGTATAGAAGAAAAGAGATAAGGCCTACCATGACAGGCACATCAGGAAGAAGGATTTTAAACGAGGTGATATAGTACTAGTATATGAGCAAGTTCATAAAACATCCTGGGAAGTTCAGAATGCATTGGCTAGGGCCATATCAGATCACTTACGTTACAGAGGGAGGAGCTACACAATTGAAGACTCTGAATGGGGAGTGGAAGGAAGGTTTAGTGAATGGGAGTCAGTTGAAATTATACTATGACAATCCACTGCCCTGCAGTTCCTAGTAAATGCAAGAAGAAAAGGGTCTAGGTACCAGGTGCAATTGAACTTAGGTACCAGACACAAAAAAGACAATCTGCACAAGGAGAAAAAGGGGGCATAAAGCAGAAAGTAGAGGCTACACTGTGCAATCAGAAGTCGAAGTAAAACAAAATGAAAAGGTATGAAGTGCCTCAGGATGAGTCATAGGTGAGTGTTGGGAGCCTGTTGGCCCTTGGTTATGGAATAAATAAAATATCAAGGAAGAAAAAGGAAAATGTGAACTTCGTGGAAGACACAGTGACTGTTACTGGGTCGAAGTGAGAAAAAGAGAAGAAAATATGGAGCGAAGAAATCCATTGGACGAGGAGATCGAGGATGATAGATCAGCAAGAAAGAAGGATTGTGGACAACTTAGCAAGTGGAAAAATACACCATTAGATGCTTTGGATCACCGCACAAGAAGGAAGGAAAGATAGGCTAGCGAAGCCCTGAAAACGCGGGTCAAGTTGACCTAGGGTTTAGGCACCTAGGGTTTTGGTATCTAGGGTTTTGGACACCTAGGTTTCGGCCTAAGGATGTTGATGAGATATTGTAATGTATAAATAAAGGTCATGAGGACCTAGTTTGGGTTGGCACAATATTGATGGGTATAGTTATATTGATGTTAACAGTGATTATTGTTTTGTGAGAGAGAATCGATAAGTGTGAGAGCCTTCTAGTATTGTAAGATCTCCAGGTGGGTGTGAAGATCAAATATGAAGATGGGTGTGCTAGAAGGGGAGAGAAATAGAGGAGAAGAAAGAGGATATTCTAGCTAAGAGCCCAGACAAGAACTGTATGCTTCATCCTAATATATTATAAAGCACAGTTTTGTGGATGTAGCTCTAGAGAGAGGGTGAACCATGTATATTTGGTGTTGTGTGTGGTTAGTATTCTATCTCTATCATTGATATACTCTGATGCATTACTGATATGATAAGTATATGTGCAGAGTAGATCCAAGATGATAAGTGATATATGAATGATGTGTTGTTCTTGTATTAGATCAACTTGACATTCCCCTTGGTTGTAGACACTTTTGTCCTGCAATCACCCCATAGCTGCTTCAGGTGAGACTGCATCTGCTTCACAGGTGTAGCCAAAAGGGCCAATAGTTAGGTATTGTTGGTGTTCTCTTGGAGATGAACCCTAGGTCTACCCCTGTGCCAACATAATGCCTCCACATCCTCAAGGTGTGAACAATGGCAGCAAGTTCCTAATCATGTGTGGCATAGTTCCTCTCATGTTCCTTAAGATTTCTGGACTCATATCCAATGACATGTCCATTTTGCATGAGTACTCCCCCAAGTCCTTCCTTACATGAATCTGTACATACCACAAAATTTTCATTTTGGTCAGCAATATTTAACACAGGTGCACTAGTAAGTAATTCCTTCAACAGACCAAAATTATTGTCACACTTGAGTGTCCATTCAAATTTAGTTCCCTTCTTTTGCAAGGAAGTGATGGGATGAGCAATCTTAGATAAACCTACTATGAACCTTCTATAGTAGCTAGCTAATCCCATAAAATATCTAACGTCTGACGCATTTCTGGCTGTTGACCATCCTCTAATGGCTTCGATCTTCTCTGGATCTACTGCTATGCCCTGTTCTAAAATAATGTGTCCCAAGTAATGGATTTTCTTTTGATAAAATGAACACTTACTCAACTTGGCATACAACTATTGTTCTCTTTGTACTTGCAACACCAGTCTTAAGTGATTTTCATGCTCCTCTTTGGACTTAGAATAGATAAGTATGTCATCAAGGAATACTATGACAAACTTATCCAAATAATTACTGAATATGTCATTCATTAAGCACATGAATACATTTGGTGCATTGGTCAGTCCAAATGGCATCACTACAAATTCATAATTCCCATACCTGGTCCTAAAGGTTGTCTTATGAATGTCTTCTTCCTTGATTCTTACCTGATGGTATCCTTCCCTCAGGTCAATATTTGAGAATATCTTTTCTCCTCTTAGATGATCAAAGAGGTCATCAATTCGGGGTAGAGTATACTTGTTCTTTATAGTGTACTTGTTCAACTGTCGGAAGTCAATACATAACCTCAAGGTTCCATCCTTATTTTTGAAAAAAAGTATTGGTTCTCCCCAAGGTGAAACACTTGGATGTATGTACCCTTTCTTCAACAATTCATCCAACTGCATTTGTAATTATTTTAACTCTGGTGTGCTCATTTTGTAAGGTGTTTTTGACACTAGGGTAACTCCTGGCACTAAATCAATTGAGAAATATATCTCCCTTCTTGGTGGAAATCTGAGTATTTCTTAGAATACATCTTCAAATTCCTGTAGTACTGAGAAATATTAAAGGCTTAGACCTTTTGTATTATCTAGATCTTCAACATGAGCTGCATACAATTGACATCCTTTCCTAAAGCATATTTATAACTGTAAGGCTGAAATCTCCCTTATAGAGATGGGTCTTGGAATTCCTTTCATAGTGCTATGTTCTCCATTTCCATCAAGACATGTAAATTTCTTGTTATGACAATATAGGACAACATGATGCCTGTCCAACCAATCCATTCCAATCATAATATCATAAGACCCCAATGGTATGATATTTAGATCAATAATAGTATTCATGCCATTAGTACTTATGGAACAACTTCTGACAATATCATGGATTATTCTTTTGGTTCCAGTGGCTAACTGAACCAAACATTCTTTTCCAAGTTTACTTTTTTCCAAATGTAATATATCCACTATATTAGGATCAATGTAGCAATGACTTGCTCCTGAATCAATCAAAATAGCAATAGGTTGATTTATGATCTTACCTTCCACCTCGATCATATTGGACTGGTACTCTTCTTTTCGATCATCTAAAGATGCATATATTATTCCTATATCTTCGATTGTTGTAGCCTCTTGGAGGTTGTGCATAGTATTCACTATGTCCTTTCTGTGTGGGAAATCCTTGTATAGGTGATTTTCCTTGCATCCCCAACATTGGATTGGTGGTCTTCCCCTTTTTCCCAAGGAATCTTCTCTCTTGAAATCCCCTTAGAATATTGATCTTGATGATTTATATTAGGCTCATTCCTATTGAAGGGAGGTTTGAATACTTTCCTCCTCTGATCGGACTTCGCATTTTTCTTATCCTTCCAAGATTTCTGTAGGGATTCTCTTCCATGGAATTTCTCATATAGGTATTTAGCCTTCCTGATATCTTCAGTCAAGGTCTTGGGCTCATCATACTTGATCTTTTCCTTATAGAAGGTTGACAGTCCACTTAGAAATTTATGTATTTTCACTTTCTCATCACCAATGAACCTGACATACTTTAAAAATCCCAAGAACTTCTTCTTGTACTCTGCCATAGTCATGCTTCCCAACCTAAGTTCAAATAAATCCTACATTTTCTTTTCATAGAAATGATTTGAGAGGTACTCCTTATGGAAGTAATTCTTTAATTTCTTCCAAGTGATCCTACTTTCATTAACTTGTTCCACTTGCTTCAGTTGGTCCCACCACATTGCAGTTTTCCCGTATAAATGGTAGGTGGTAATCCTGGCTTCCAGGTTTGATGAATAGTTATGAAACTGAAAATATCTCATGATCCCAAGAAACCATGATTTTGCATCATCTTCCCTTTCTATTTCACCATCAAAGGAAGGTGGCTTGAGCTTCCTCAGCTCTCCTTGAAAACTATCTATCTTTTGTTTCCTTCTTTGGTGTCTAACAGGAGACACCTCTAGACTGCTTATGGGATCTTCCAATGAATAAAAATTTCTTTCTGAGTAAGGAGGTGAGTTGTGTCCATGAGCTCTACTAGCACATATGAAATGAACATCTCTTCCACGATCATTCCTTATTTCATGGCACCTGCCTTCTTCCTCTTGTATTGAGTTTGATCCCTTCTTTTTTTTTCTCTACAACTAATTTCATCTCTGCAACACTCAAACATTTATCTAAATTTTCTCTCTCATCAGTCTCTCATTGTCTTCTTTGTAGATTTGTACTTCACCTTCTTCCATTTCCTCAATACGCATCATGAGTTGATGTGCTTAACCCCCTTAATTCTACAAAAAGTGCAAGCGACCATTTTGTTTGAATTATGCATATGATAAATAAAATTGCCAAACCATGTTATATGTCTCTTCATTCTTCTTTTTTTTCATGGATATAATATCCCCATTATCCAAAAATAATAGTGTCCTGTTATCCTTCGCCGACACAGAACTCATCCTGCGTAGGCGCTTCCTTCAAACCACCTTCCCAGGTGACCATGGCTAGCAACCACAACTAAATCCTTCCTATCACTTTTATGTATCGAAGACAACCAATTCGTCCCTTATCCCTCCTTCCCTTATCTCTCAATATGCATATGACCACGACCATGACCTTGCACTTAGTTGAAAAATCACTTGTCCAGAGCTTCAGGACTTCGTAACTTTTATCTATAACTGGATCAACAGTCCTCATCATCTTTCACGATCAACGATCAAGATCCACTTTGGGACTTTGTTCTTTGAAAGTCTCAACTTTCCTCACTTTCCTCCTCTCGAAACACTTTTACCTGGAGTTCATTATCTGTCGATGGGTATCCTCCCATAGATCAACTACTATGAATCGCTTCGTCTCTTCGGGCTTCAGAAATTTCAAACCTTCCTCCTGCACTTTCTCCCAGAGTGCTTTCACCCAAGGTCGATGATCCTTCGACACGTGTCTTATAGAATCAACGTTCGATATGTACTCCGACCTTCGGGATCTTTCGACCCAACACAACCTATCACATCTTTCCCCACTGGAATGCCTAGTCTTTGGACTGCATGATCTATCGCCACATGGAGAAATACTGGAAGTGGACACATGGCCAAATAAGGTGGGTGACACATGTCACATTCTAACTGACATTTTAATACTCCAAATGCTCAAAACGTACTGACACATGGCACACATTCCATGTGTCCATGTCATCCTAGGTGACGTCTTCAAGCCATGCCACTTAGGAAATTTTCGGGTGCACATCACCTCCTAGTGACATCATCATGCCCCAACACTTCATCTCTTTTGGCTTTGGGACTTCGAGAGTTTTCATGCTATCACACTTCCAATTCTCCCGAACTCCGCATTCCTGAATTGGCCAATCTGTCTCCATGTGTCCTCCTAGATTGGACGACTAAGATTCACTTCAAGTATTCACCCAGAGTCCAAGGATATGCACTACGTTGTTAGACAACTGAGAGGGGGAGGTGAATCAGTTTTTACCATGCTTAAACAATTATGCTTCTTTTAAAATATTTACAAGGCACTCAAAGATGATCACAATAATGCAGAGAAATAAACAAAGGCACATTAAACATCAATCACATATATGAGAAAGATAGAGACAGATAATTCCCAATGAAACCCATATAGGGTAAAAACCTCTTTTTCTTTATATGATAAGTATTATCTACATTCTTTACATTATCATACATATGAGCACCAACTCATTGTGAGGCTACAACCTCTGGTTTTGCAAGCTGCAACTTGCTGAGAGAACCAACTCTCTATTTTCTCTAGCACCCACTAGAAGGAAGCACCCACCCCCTGGTTTCTCTAGCACCAACTAGAAGGAAGCACCAACTCCCTGGTTTCTCTAGCACCAACTAGAAGGAAGCACCAACTCCCTGTGTTCAACCACCCACTTGAACCTTTGAGGACACCAGTCATCCCTAGCACCTCCCAACCACACTGATATATAAATTCCTTGTTACTAAAACTTATTACAGTGACATAAAGTTATTCAATGGATTACCAGCCTTGTCGTTGTTCAGTTACACTACTTTGTTATGTCTGCATCAATGTCCTCTGTACGCCCCTTGCACTTTCTATTCTTCTGCATTTTATACTCTCTGCACCATATCCCTTCAATGCAACCTTCCTCTACTGTTCATTTTTGCACCTGTGCTCTGCCTCCTTGCTCACACTTGAATCCTTCCCCACGACGACAACCCTAATCTCTTCTTTGTTCCACATTCTTATAGTCTATGTTGTCTTTCTGCATGCAATATTCGCAATGCCTCTTCATACTCACTATGAGCCAAATTCCTCCACAACTTGAGTGCTCTGTCTGATCATCATCGTGACTCTTCAGCTTCTCTGGTCATTTGAGACACTTTGTCTTCTCTGTGACAATTGAGCTCACCTTCTCTACTCCAGTTACAGGCTTCAATGCTTATCCAGCTGTCAATTGCCTCCGCAAACATCTTCATCCCCCTTGAAGATTCCTTGAGACTCTTCACCTCCTCTTTCAATCATCCCAAAGTGTCTTTGAGTCCTCTGGTAGAAACCATCAGTGGTTTCTGGCAGTTACACTGTGTCATGTTATAGTAGCCCTCTGATCTTGTTCAAATTCACCTGCACCATTGGATTGATTCCAAGGGATATTTCATTCATTTCGACATTTCAGCATTCAACAATTCGACATTTGTGTGACCAGGTGTCTCGACATTCCCAGTTACGATCCCTGAAAAGGAGCTTCGTTGCTCTAGCTCTTTCCTCCATCTCTCGCTAATGTGACCAAGGGCTGTGAGCATAGCCTTATGCATAAGGCGCTTTCGTGATTTTTCATTTCGTGAATTTGGAGATGTGACATCTTGACTCTCCAAGTCGTGATCCCCAAAACCTCGAAATGGCATGGGATCAACGACCCCAATCAACACTTGATTTGACGACTCAGATCATTTCTCGATTTTGCATTTCATGATTTCAACATTCTTGATGTTCATTGTTCTTTGTCACTTCAAAGTCCTGATCCGTGAAACTCTGAAATGGAGTCAGATCAACGGTCAAGATCACACCTTGATCTGACAGCTCAGATTAAGTCGCGATTTCACATATCGCGATATCGACATTCTTGATGTTCAGTTTTCTTGTCACTTCAAAGTCCCGATATGCAAAACTCGGAAATGGAGTCGGATCAACGGTCCAGATCACATCTTGATCTGACAGCTGCAATTAAGTCACAATTTCGCATATCGCGATTTCTGGATTCCTGTGGTTGTTATTCTTTGACATCTCCAACTCTCGATCAGCGAAACTCCAAAGTGGATTGGGATCAATGGTCCAGATCAAACATTGATCTAATGGCTTAGATTAAGTCGTGATTTCACATATCGTGATTTCGGGATTCTTGTGGTTATTATTCTTTGACATCTCCAACTCTCGATCCGCGAAACTCCGAAATGGACTGGGATCAACGGTCCAGATCAAACCTTGATCTGACGGCTCAGATTAAATCACGATTCCACATATCACAATTTTGGGATTCTTGTGGTTATTATTCTTTGACATCTCCATCTCTCGATTAGCGAAAATCCGAAGTGGACTGGGATCAACGGTCCAGATCAAACCTTGATCCGACGGCTCGGATTAAGTCGTGACTTCACATATTACGATTTTGAGAGGTTAAGGAACCCCATTCCTTTGAATCTCCAGTCAACGAACTGATGCTCTTTCCCCACATGTCCTGCCTGATGATGGATGATCCTCCTTCTTTTGGGATTTTGTGAGCCCGCTACTCCTTGCACTTTAAAGAACATGCAGGTTCTCCTTGATCTGACGATGGTCGGATTCCGTGATTGGATTTAATGCTTGAGATCTATCCTCCTCTTCAACACACTCTTCTTGTCTACATTGAGATCTAACAACCATCGAGAATTCTGAATTGTTGATCCAACGATCACGGTTGCTTCTCTTCCCCGATTATCACTGCGTTGTTGTACTTTCCATCAATGGCAAGCATACGCTTCCTGTAAAACATGCCAACAATCTCCCCCTTTGTCATTGATGGCAACTAAGGCACCCAAATTCTTTTCTCCCCCTTTGACATCAATGTCAAAGAAAAAAAAAACATGCTCCCCCTGAGTTGTTGCAGTAATTTTAGGAGGCATTAAATATTCTAAAGGTTTCTTCGCTAGGGGTTTAGTAAAGATGTCTGCAATTTGTTCTGTAGTGGGAATGTAATGGACCTGAACAGTCTGATTGGTGACCTCCTCTCTCAGAAAATGATATTTTATGGGAATATGCTTGGTCTTGGAGTGGAATACAGGATTTTTAGACACATTGATGGCACTAGTGTTATCACAATGAATTGGGATCGGTGCAGTGTATTTTACCTCTAAGTCTACAAGTGTATGAATCATCCATAATACCTGGGTGCAACAGGTAGCAGCAGCAATGTACTCTGCCTATGTGGTTGATAAAGAAATGGAACCTTTCTTTTTACTAAGCCAAGCTACTAAGGAGTCACCCAGGAAGAATGCTCCTCCATTGGTTCTTTTTCTCTCATCAACACAGTTTTCCCAATCTGCATTTGAATAAACAGTCAACTAAAGATTTTGATTTCTGGGATACCACATACCATAATTCATTGTTTCTTTTAAATACCTAAATATCCTTTTGATAGCTTGCAAATGACTTTGTTTGGGTGCAGCCTAATATCTTCCCACCATTCCTACAACATGCATTATGTCTGGGCAAGATGATGTGATGTACAACAGGCTTCCTATCATTGATTGATATGAGCTTTTATCAACATTAGGTGAATCATCATCCTTGCTTAATTTACATCCAGTTACCATAGGTGTACCCACAGGTTTAGAATCTTCCATTTGAAATCTTTTCAGCATTTCTCTTAGATATTTTTCTTGAGAAATGAACATCCCTTTGGGCCTCTGAGTAATTTGCAGACCAAGAAAAAATGACAGTTCTCCTATCATAGACATTTCAAATTCAGACTCCATGGCAGAAGAAAACCATTGTACCGGTGAATCCTTATTACATCCAAAGATGATGTCATCTACATAGACCAGTACGATGAGAAAATCATTATCCTCTATTTTAATATACAGATTGTTGTCAGTTGTTCCTCTCTTGAACCCTTTGTCTTTGAGATACGTATCCAGTCTGTGATACTAGGCTCGAGGGGATTGTTTTAAACCATATAAATCTTTCTTCAGCTTGCATACTAAGTCAGGGTTATCAAACAATTTGAAACCCTTTGGTTGTTCCATATAGACTTCTTCACTTAAATCTCCATTGAGAAAGGCTGACTTGACATCCATTTGGAAAACTTTAAACTTTTTATGACAAGCATAGGCAAGAAATATTATGATAGCTTCTAATCTTTCTACGGGCGCAAATGTTTCATCAAAATCCTATCCTTCTATTTGAGCATAGCCTTTACAGACTAACCTCGCTTTGTTCCTGATAACTTGTCCTTTCTCATTCAACTTATTCTTAAAGATCCATTTGGAGCCAATGACATTTTTATCTTCAGGTCTTTGAACCATCTCCCACGTATTGTTTTTCTCAATCTGATCAAGTTCTTCATTCATTTCTTTAACCTAGTGGTCATCTTTGATGCATTCATTAAAATTCTTGGGTTCCATCATGGATATGAAGGTTGTATGAGATTTTTCAGTGTTTTTGATTAGCTTTCTTCTGGTTTGTACACCTTTGTCTTTTTCCCCAATTATCTGACTTGCAGGATAATTCTTTTGAATGATTCTGGAGGAGGAATTTGTAGTTGATTGTTGATTCGATTATGTCTGAGTGTCTTAGTCTTCATCTTATTCAGAGTCTTCGTTTTCTGATTCTTGGACCTATTCATCTTCAACTTTAGCTATGTCTTCTATAGAAGACTCATTACTGTACACCGCTCTTGCTGGGATTCCTTCATCAATTTTTACATCAATACAGTCAACCATTTTATGTAGCCTCTTATTATAGCATCTGTATCCTTTACTGTTTGTAGCATACCCTAAGAAAATACCTTCATCTGCCCTGTCATCATATTTTCCGAGGTTCTCATCATTATTCTTTATGTAGCATTTACTCCCAAAGATTCTAAAGTGTTTGATTGAGGCAGGTATTCCAAACCATAATTCATAAGGTGTCTTGTCACTTTGTGGTCTGTGGTGGGCATTGTTAAGCACATGGACTGCTGTGTGTATTTCTTCTACCCAGAAGGTTTGACCAATGTTCTTCTCATTCATCATTGACCTGGCCATTTCCTGCACTGTTCTATTTTGCGTCTCAACTACTCCATTTTATTGTAGAGTTTTTGGGATTGTGTATTCTCTCTTGATCCCATGCTCATTGCAGAATTCCTTGAAGTCTCTTGACATAAAATCTCCTCCCCAGTCTGATCTAACTACCTTTAACCTCTTCCATGTTTGAGTCTCAATTAAAGCCTTAAATATTTTAAACTTCTCAAATGCCTCAGTTTTTTCTTTGAGAAAGGCAACCCAAGTAAGTCTGGAGTAATCATCGATAATCAGCATGAAGTAGTTTTCTTTCCCTGTTCCTTCCTATCTCGATGGTCCACATAAATCCATATGAACTAGCTGGAGTGGTTTCTCTATTGAAGTAAAGCTCTTGGACTTAATCTGTGTCCTGTTTTGCTTCCCTACTTGACAGGGTTTACACATTGAGTCTTGGGGCTTTGATATTCTCAGAAGATATTTTACTGCCTCAAGGTTTTTTAGTTTGATTAAGTGGTAAAAGTTTAGATTTCCAAGTCTTCTATGCCATAACCAAATTTCATCATGTTTTCTTAGATGACATTCTTCTCTATTTTCTTTCAGCACATATACATTATTTTCTGTCCTTATGCCTTTGGCCACCACTTGTCCTGAGTTTACAGCCTTTATCTTGCAGTCCTTGGACGTGAGCAACACCTCGCATCCTCTATCACACATTTGACTTACATTGAGCAGATTATGTTTCATCCCATCCACAAGTAGAACATCTTGGAATTTTCCTTTTCCATTACTTAAGCTCACCATCCCTTTGCCTTTTATTTTCCCCGGAGCATCATTTCCAAAGGTTACGCTTCCTGATTTTCTTTCACTTAGAGATAGAAACTTTCCTTATTCTCCCATCATGTGTTTGGAGCATCCACTGTCTATATACCAAGGGTTCATTTTTCTTTGAGCAGACAATACTAATCCACACTTGTTACTTTCCTTATTCTTCCAAAACTTGACACTTTCAGTAGCGGATTTCGAATCTGGTTCATAGTTCCTTAACCGATAGTCAATAGATTTATGTCCAAAGTTATGACAGGTGTAGAATTCAACCTCATTATTCAATAAGTCAAACTTATTGTTGCACTGTTGCCTACTTATTGACTGTTGATTATTTCTTAGCCTCCTTAGTTGTATGTGTCCACACTTATTTTGGCAATTTGCAGTCTGTGAAGAATTATTGCTTGACTGTATCATTCTTTGTTGTGGGAAGTATTTATTCCTTTGAAACCTTAATTGCTCATGTCTAATTCTTAAGGAACAGTTTACATCTTTGTGACAAAAGTTAGAACAATAGAAACAATAGCCATAGAAAAATTCTTTGTACCTAGAAAATGGTTGTCTTCTTTGAGCAAATCGATTTCTTTAATGTTGATGACGTCTTTCAGCAGAGAGAGCATTTTTTCTTCGTTCTACAGATTCAATCCTGGCACCTTTTTCTTTACTCTTCCTGGGTGGCTGATTGTATTCCTTTGTTTCTTTAGGTTTGTTATTGTCATTGGTTGCACTTTTGACAAACTTGATGGGTTCTTCATTTCCTGGCTTCCCACTACTTGATCCCTCTTCATAACCCAAACCAGTTTTCAGCTTTGGAATCCTTTGCTGATTTAGAATGGTGGCTAATCCTTCTGAGGCTTTGATACTTGACAGATTCTGATTATACAAGGATTGAAACTTCTCCGTGTCTTTCCTTGTTTTCACTACTTCTTGTTCTAATGATTCACATCTTGCCTTCTTTTCTGATAGTTGTTGTTTCAAAATCTCTTCGATTTTCTTTGCCTCTTCCAATTCTACTCTTAGTAGGACAAGGTCTTCATTAGGTTCTTTACTGTCTTTCTCGAACTGTATCAACAATTGTCTTTGCTTTATGTTCTTGATTCTTAGTCTGTCAATCTCTTCCAATGCACTGATCAGTTCTCCTTCCATGTCAACCACAACTTCTTATTCATTCACATCACTCCCCGTGCTATTATTGTCATAGTCCTCTTTTTCCATAAGTATGAAGTCATTTAGTTTATCTTCAATAGATGAATCATTGTCTTCAGCATCTGAAGGATCATCATCATTGTTTGCACAAAGACTTTTCTTCTTAAAGTTATTCTCTTTAAAGAAATTTTTGTGTTTGTATTTCTCCTCATCATCACAAGTCTCATCCTTTCCTTTGTGGGGACATTTATTTTCAAAATGACCTATCCTTCCATAGTTAAAGAATTTGAAAGGCAGTTTACCTTTGTATTTTCCTGATCCCTCCTTCAGTCTCTTCACAAATTTTGCTTCAATTTCATTGGGCTCAGAATACTCATTCTTTTCTTCTTTAAATGATGATTCTCTGGAGGTGGGTTTATCTTTAACTATTATCATTTCATATGCAGTCAATGTTCCTAGAAGTTGGTCAAACTGCATGGTTTTTAGATCATTAAGTTCTTCTATAGCAGAGACCTTCGAGTTTAACCTAGGAGAGATCTCAAGATTTTCTGAACTAAAGAAGATTCCCCAATTGTTTCTCCAAGTGTATTCATTGCATTTACCATTTCTTCTACTCTTGGAAAGTATTTTCCAACAATTTCATCGTCCTTCGTCTTCAGCTGTTCAAACTGTATTCTGTAGGTTTGAAGCTTTGCATCCTTTACCTTCTCATTACCCTCATAACTGCTAATGATTTTATCCCACATTTCTTTGGCAGTTCCTAGGTGCATTGTAATGCCCATATATTACTAAGGGTCATTAAGCTTCCTAAACATTTTTAATAAAGTAAACTGAAACAAAACTTCATAACATAATATTGACTTTTATAACAGCAACTTCAATAACTAGATTTATCAATAAATGCTAAATGATGTATAGTATGAAATAAATACATAACTTAACAAGTACCTGGATCTGATGCTAAATTTTGTTGCCTCTTTGCTTTGCTGCTGCCTTTCTGCTCACTGCTACACAGATCAACCCTACCACAAACATGAAAATAAATGCCCAAAACTACTGTCCTCCCTGCCAACTAGGAAAACTACCTAGCTCCAGGATATCTACGGATATCCTGGCCCTCTGTGCCCAAAACCTCCAGCAACTTGGTGCCTCCCCTGATCAAAAGCCACAGTCCAAAACACTATGTTCCTTGCTCCCAGCAAGCCAACAGTCCACAGAGAATAAAACAGGCTCACAGCCAATACCACAGTGCACAGCAAATACCACAGTGCACAACAAATACCACAGTGCATAGAAATTCTGCTCACGGCAAAATGCAATGGTTTTCGGCCAATATGACTGGCTCAGCAATACAGTCTGCAACATCCATCCCCCGCCGAATGGTGCGCACATACCCCTCTTCCCATCCCTTATTCCTCCCTGCCGACTAACGCAATTACTCCACAACCACCCCCCCGTCCTCCATCCTTCGTCATGAGTTAATACGTTATCTTCTCAGGATCCATGGCTATCCCTCTCTGCATACGCCACCATTTTTATATCATATTTCATTGATCTTTTAATTTTATTTCACAGGTCATTAAGTATGATCAACAGTTAATTTATTATTTTGTTAACTGCAATTATCCCTTAATTAAATCTTACTTAATAATCTTTATCCATTTATCAATTTAGGGTTGTTACATGCATAACTTTTACAAATTCTTCTTCTACAAGCCCACTCAAGATAGAATTCATAGCCTTAGCGTTGAAGCTAAATTCTAGTTTTTCATCCTTTTTAGCTAGCACAACTGGCTTTACATAACCAGTATCTAACACATCCCATACATCTGCACCTAAAGCCATTATGTAGGTTCTCATTCTAACCTTCCAGAAGGCAAAGTTTGTTCCATTGAATAGAGGGGCCTTATTGGTTGAATTTCCTTCATGGCTTGACATGTTCAAGCTCTAGTATCTACCCTTAGATAAAAGGGGCCAACTCTGATACCAATTGTTAGACAACTAAGAGGGGGGGGTGAATCAGTTGTTACCGTGATTAAACAATTATGCTTCTTTTAAAATATTTACAAGGCACTCAAAGATGATCACAATAATGCAGAGAAAATAACAAAGGCACATTCAACATCAGTCACATATATGAGAAAGATAGAGAAAGATAATTCCCGAGGAAACCCATACAGGGTAAAAACCTCTTTTTCTTTATATTATAAGTATTATCCACATTCTTTCAATTATCATACATATGAGCACCAACTCATTGTGAGGCTACAACCTTTGGTTTTGCAAGCTGTAACTTTCTAAGAGCACCAACTCTCTATTTTCTCTAGCACCCACTAGAAGGAAGCACCCACCCCCTGGTTTCTCTAGCACCAACTAGAAGGAAGCACCAACTCCCTGGTTTCTCTAGCACCAACTAGAAGGAAGCACCAACTCCCTGTGTTCAACCACCCACTTGAACCTTTGAGGACACCAGTCCTCCCTAGCACCTCCCAACCACCCTGATATATAAATTCCTTGTTACTAAAACTTATTACAGTGATATAAAGTTACTCAATGGCTTACCAGCCTTGCAGTTGTTCTGTTACACTACTATGTTCTATCTGCATCAGTGTCTTCTGCACGCCCCTTGCACTTTCTGTTCTTCTGCCTTTTATACTCTCTGCACCATATCCCTTCAATGCAACCTTCCTCTACTGTGCATTTCTGCACCTGCGCTCTACCTCCTTGCTCACACTTGAATCCTTCCCCACGACGATAACCCTAATCTCTTCTTTGTTCCACATTCTTATAGTCTCTATTGTCTTTCTGCATGAAATATTCGCAATGCCTATTCATACTCACTCCACGCCAAATTCCTCCACAACTTGAGTGCTCTTTCTGATCATCATCATGACTCTTTATCTTCTCTGGTCGTTTAATACTCTTCATCTTCTCTGTGACAGTTGAGCTCACCTTCCCTGCTCTAGTTACAGGCTTCAATGCTCATCCAACTATCAATCACCTCTGTGAACATATTCATCCCTCTTGAAGATTCCCTGAGACTCTTCACCTCCTCTATCAATCATCCTGAAGTGTCTTCGAGTCCTCTAGTAGAAACCATCAGTGGTTTCTGTCAATTACACTGTGTCGTGTTACAATATCCCTTCGATCTTGTTCAAATTCAACTGCACCATTGGATTGATTCCAATGGATCTTGCATTCATTTCGGCATTTTGGCATTCGACAATTTGGTATTTGTGTGACCATGTGTCTCGAAATTCCCAGTCGTGATCCCCGAAAAGGAGCTTGGTTGCTCTAGCTCTTTCCTCCATCTCTCATTGATGTGACCAAGGGCTGTGAGCACAGCCTTATGCATAAGGCACTTTCGCGATTTTGCATTTCGTGAATATAGAGATGAGACATCTCTGCTCTCCAAATCCTGATCCGTGAAACCTCGAAATGGCATGGGATCAACGATCCCGACCAACACTTGATCTGATGGCTCAGATCATTTCGCGATTTAAACATTCTTGATGTTCAATGTTCTTTGTCACTTCAAAGTCTTGATCCGTGAAACTATGAAATGGAGTCGGATCAACGATCTAGATCAAACCTTGATCTGATGGCTCAGATTAAGTCGCGATTTCGCATATCGTGATATCGACATTCTTGATGTTCAGTGCTCTTGTCACTTCAAAGTCCCGATCTGCGAAACTCTGAAATGGAGTCGGATCAACTGTCCATATCACATCTTGATACGATGGCTGTGATTAAGTCGTGATTTCGCATATCACAATTTCCAGATTCCTGTGGTTGTTATTCTTTGACATCTCCAACTCTCAATCAGCAAAAATCCGAAGTGGACTGGGATCAACGATCCAGATGAAACCTTGATCTGATGGCTTAGATTAATTCGTGATTCTGCATATCGCGATTTTGGGATTCTTGTGGTTATTATTCTTTGACATCTCCAACTCTCGATCCGCAAAACTCTGAAATGGACTGGGATCAACGCTCCAGATCAAACCTTGATCTGACGGATCAGATTAAATCACAATTTTGCATATCACGATTTCAGGATTCTTGTGGTTATTGTTCATTGACATCTCCAACTCTCGATTAGAAAAACTTTGAAGTGGACTAGGATCAACGATTCAGATCAAACCTTGATCTGACGGCTCAGATTAAGTCGTGATTTCACATATCGTGATTTTGAGAGGTTAGGGAACCCCATTCCTTTGACTCTCCAGTCAGCGAAATGACGATCTTTCCCCACGTGTCTTTCCTGATGATGGATGGTCCTCCTTCTTTCGGGATTTTGTGATCCCGCTACTCCTTACACTTTAAAGAACCTACATGTTCTCCTTGATCCGACGATGGTCGGATCCCACGCCTGGATTTAATGCCTAAGATCCATCCTCCTCTTCAGTGCACTCTTCTTGTCTACATTGAGATCTAACAGCCATCGAGAATTTTGAATTGTTGATCCAACAATCACGGTTGCTGCTCTTCCTTGATTATCACTTCATTACTGTACTCAAGCCATCATCATTGTTGTACTTGCCATCAATGACAAGCATACGCTTCCTGTAAAACATGCCAACAATCTCCCCCTTTGTCATTGATGGCAACTAAGGCACCCGAATTCTTTTCTCCCCCTTTGACATCAATGTCAAAGAAAAAAAAAACATTCTCCCCCTGAGTTGTTGCAGTAATTTTAGGAGGCATTAAATATTCTAAAGGTGTCTTGGCTAGGGGTTTAGTAAATAAGTCTGCAATTTGTTCTGTAGTGGGAATGTAATGGACCTGAACAGTCTGATTGGTGACCTTCTCTATCAGAATTTTTTTTTTTATGGGAATATGCTTGGTCTTGGAGTGGAATACAAGATTTTTAGACACACTGATGGCACTAGTGTTATCACAATGAATTGGGATCGGTACAGTGTATTTTACCTCTAAGTCTGCAAGTGTCTGAATCATCCATAATACCCGGGTGCAACAGGTAGCAGCAGCAATGTACTCTGCCTCTATGGTTGATAAAGAAATGGAACCTTGCTTTTTACTAAGCCAAGCTACTAAGGAGTCACCCAGGAAGAATGCTCCTCCACTGGTGCTTTTTCTCTCATCAACACAGTTTTCCCAATCTGCATTTGAATAAACAGTCAACTGAAGATTTTGATTTCTGGGATACCACAGACCATAAGTCATTATTTCTTTTAAATACTTGAATATCTTTTTGACATCTTGCAAATGAATTTGTTTGGGTGCAGCCTGATATCTTCCCACCATTCCTACAACATGCATTATGTCTGGGCAAGATGTTGTGATGTACAACAGGCTTCCTATCATTGATTGATATGAGCTTTGATCAACATTAGGTGAATCATCATCCTTGCTTAATTTACATCCAGTTACCATAGGTGTACCCACAGGTTTAGAATCTTCCATTTGAAATCTTTTTCAACATTTCTCTTAGATATTTTTCTTGAGAAATGAACATCCCTTTGGGCCTCTGAGTAATTTGTAGACTAAGAAAAAATGGCAGTTCTCCTATCATAGACATTTCAAATTCAGACTCCATGGCAGAAGCAAACCATTGTACCAGTGAATCCTTATTACATCCAAAGATGATTTCATCTACATAAACCAGTACGATGAGCAAATCATTATCCTCTGTTTTAATATACAAATTGTTGTCAGTTGTTCCTCTCTTGAACCCTTTGTCTTTGAGATACGTATCCAGTCTGTGATACCAAGCTCGAGGGGCTTGTTTTAAACCATATAAAGCTTTCTTCAGCTTGCATACTAAGTCAAGGTTATCAAACAATTTGAAACCCTTTGGTTGTTCCATATAGACTTCTTCACTTAAATCTCCATTGAGAAAGGCTGACTTGACATCCATTTCACAAACTTTAAACTTTTTATAACAAGCATAGGCAAGAAATATTCTAATAGCTTCTAATCTTGCTATGGGTGCAAATGTTTCATCAAAATCTAGTCCTTCTATTTGAGCATAGCCTTTACAAACTAACCTCGCTTTGTTCCTGATAACTTGTCCTTGCTCATTCAACTTATTCTTAAAGATCCATTTGGAGCCAATGACGTTTTTATCTTCAGGTCTTTGAACCATCTCCCACATATTGTTTTTCTCAATCTGATCAAGTTCTTC
>ML803284.1:555220-568585 GCA_009831015.1 Picea engelmannii
GGGTTTTGATTATCTTAAGAAGAATGAAATTTTGATGCCCCAGAATGGGTGTGTTACACTCCCTATATTCTCCAGCTCTAACTGGAAGGAGGCTATGACCCCCTTTCCTTGCCTAGTCCTTCTTCCTTGAAATATAAGTGTAGACTCAACCTGTCACTACCACTGCTACTGATAATCAACCCATCACTGATAATCAATCTGTCTCTAATAATCAACCTGTCATTGATAATGAACCGTTCATCCAACATGTCATTGTACCTGTCACTGTCATTGTCTCTATCACTGTCATTGCCACTAATTATAATACATGATCATCATTAACCAAATCGACTCACATAGATCATATACTAACATCAAGCATCCAAACCATGTGCCAATATATACCTCAAGAACATTCCATAACATCCACCAACCATGTACTAAATCATGTACCATAACATCCATAAACTATGTACTAAGATATGTACCATAACATACATCAACTATGTACCAAGATGTGCCTCAAACATGTAAACATATACCAAAGTACATCTCAAACTATGTTCCCAATATCCAAGATGCTCCTCAAACCATATGCCAAAATAATTCCTTAAGCATGTGTCAAACCATCCAAGATATGCCTTAAGCATATACCATAACCATCAAAATAGAACACACAGAAAAAAACAACTATAGTCATGTAGAAACCTAGTGTATGTGATCATAGACCTGCATACCTTCCTCAAATTCAGTAACTAGATAATATCATCTTCATCAAAATTTACCTCAGTCTTGTGGGACTAGTTTTGGGTTTAGTCACAAACCCTAACTTTCAACAAGCATAACTTTGTACCTGTAAAGGATAAATCTATAAAACTTTTACCCAATATTCTTCAATATCTTCTCTAAAATTCCTCCAATGTTCACTCCTTGAATCATCCTTGAAAATGATTTATAGAGAAAATGGAAGACCTTGTTGAATTCTAGCCTATTCTAGAGAGCAAACTTGTAGAGCATGACACACGCTAAATATTTTATATTTGGTTCTTAAAATCCCACGAAAAATACTACGGACTGTAATATTTCTAACTAAATTTGTCTCACATAATTTGTGTCCTCTATGAAGATGTTATGATTTTTTTTCTTAGAACACTAGTTTTAGATTAGTTTCATGACTAGTCAAAAACCCTATCTTCCATAGAGTGTATCTGCAAAAATGCAATTACCCAGAAGTTGGATTTTTTACTAAAGATAACTTGATATGTCTTCTCAAAATCCTCTAATTTTAGCTATCTGAAGCATTCTATAAAATACGTTAGAGAGAAAATGGTAAGACGACCTTTAAATAACATACCTTAGAACATATAATCACAAGACTTCATCCTCCCTTGGATTTCCACCCTTATTCACTTCATATTCCCTCTAAAATTCACCTCAGATATTCTTGGTTACCTAAGATACAAATCACTTGATTTGATGTAACAAATGAACTCTTAGGTGTCTTATTTATACTAGATTTGGCACCCTCTTTTTAGGGTCAACTTGACCCAAATAAAATTCAAAACCATTTTTAATGGTTATTTCATTAGGGCTAACTTTACCAACAATATCCTTAATATTTATTTTAATATTCATTGCAATGGGTCTGACTTGTAACTTATTGTTTTCAACAACTTTTCTTCTTTTAATCAATTTGGGGCCGACTTGTCACTTCTTGTTACAAATGTTTAGGGTTTTCTTAACCATACTTTGGGGCTTCCATTTTCAAGAGGGAATATCTCCTCAACTGTGAGGAACCATGTGGCGTACCAGCTACCATTGGAAACAGAATGATGAGGAATATCCATCTATGAGAGTCTTGCATCCACTTGTAATGTCCTTCATCCTCTTTTTCCTCAAACATCTTTAGGCTCCATGACCACACCGTCGGCGCTTCTTAACCACTTAACCACTTAGCCATCTTTCCAAGGCTTCTTGTAGACTTCTTCAAAGTGTATTCTCATGAGGGTCATGCTTAAAGCTACATCTTAAGGGGGCCTCTTTGGAGACATCTCCAAATACACCCATCACTTCTAGATTCCTCCAAACTTTCTTTGAGACTTTTTCTAGGATTGGCCAAGGTTGACATCAATGATAACCAACTATCCAACATTATAAAATGTTGCAACAACTTTAAGTACATACTTTAAAATACCATATGTTTAATATTTTTACTCTTTTTAGTTCAACATTTATTTCCTTACATCGATTTCATTCATTTTTTACTTATAATGATCCGTATTATAATTATTCATAATAATACAAGAACCATATTATAATTATTCAAAATAATACAAATGGAACTTACTAATAATTATTCAAAATAATACAAATGGAGCTTACGAATTGATATTCCATGCCCTCTTGAAGATGAATATCATTATGCCACATTATGGACCAAAATAGAAGTAGAATTATTTTTCTGGAGAGCATTCATAGGAGGGATGAAAACAAGGAAAAGAGCGCAATTACACTCGACAATAAAGGAGATTTTGCAAGAATATCAACATCAATTTTGCAAGAACATCAACATCAATGGATCCTTTTATTTACATGCTACCACAAATCAAAAGAGATTCTCTTCTCTTAATAGATACGTATTGGAGTAATCTATAATTGATGCATTACCTACATTTTAGGTGAATTGTAGCAAGATGAAAGCACTTGTAGATAGATAAATCCATTTCCAAATCCATAGAGATATATCTCTTTTGATATAAACAACTTTAATGTTAGAACCATGTGGCATGTAACGTCTTATTTCTAATGGTGCATCTAATGTCATGGCTTCGACATATGACACGTATTATTTTTATGTAATTAAGAGTTAATAATTCCAGCTATTTCTTTGATTTCACCATAAATGACTTCTAAAACATGACTATGAAAATATTTTGAGCATTTTGATTATGATTTAATGATCTTTTAATGGATTTTTTTTTCTTAAAGAGGATTTATTTAAGTTGTGAATTTGAAGGTGTTTTATGAAAAATGTGGAGAAATTAATGCTGCGAAGTAAGAGTTATTTTGCACTTTCCACAAGAATTTTTTCTAAATATATCAAAGCGTAACCTCTGTTTCATGGTGTTGTTCACTAGGAAGTTCCCTCTTTCACAAAAGGGGTCAAATTTGAAGCACAGTGTGCAAGATGCACCTTCCCGTGCCACTCTAGGCCTTCATTCTAGTTCTTGGGCCAATGGGGGGGTACCCTTAATATTTCCTAAGGAAATATCCTTATATATCACCCAAGGACAACCTATTTACATAGATGAAGCTAAAAATGGATTTATAACAGAGAAAGGTGGTGCATGGAGTCAATATTTTCCATGGGACTGAAAGATGTTATAAATTTGAAATGACCAAGAAACCAAATTTATAGATAACTAAGAATAATATTTAGACATTATGTATTATGGGGTGGCTTAATCATACTTCCAACCTTTAGAAAATTTCAAGCCATAACACGAATCATGCATGCAATAGGAGGGATAACCATACATTCATGCATAACACATTCAAGAGATAGAAAATCAAATAGGTAGAAAACAATAGGAATCAATTGATTTACTCAATGCCTAATCTCAATTATGTTGAGAACGAAACAAGACAAAAAAAAAATAGCAGAGAATACAAAAATACAGTGAAACACAACTCCTATTAATGAATAAGATAGAAAAACAATGTAGAACAAAAATTGGCAAAATGGGGTAGCTTATATCTGAAAAGAAAGATATGTTGAATATGCTTCATTCTCTACAATATTTACATAACACTCCTTTACATGTTTAAAGAGTATCCTTCACCTCAATTATATATGAGAGAGTGAGAGAGAACAATTCCCATGATGCATGTGGGATAAATTGGTCTAAGTTTATAAAATTCCATAGGCATGTAAAATCCTAGGACTTCCTCGATGGTCACCCATCCAAGCACTACTCTAGCCTGAGTGAGTTTAACTACAAAGTTTTAATGGGATCCAATGCATTATCACTATTCTATAGGAATGTACATAAGACCATTAGGAAATAATTACATGATGTCTATAATTAACAATTGAAGATGGAATTACATTCCATTCCCCATAAAAAGGGTGAATATCATGGTTTATCAAAACCATGGGATTGAAATGTTGATTCAATGGAAAAGGTGGATTTCCATCGAGATCCATCTGGATCATTCCTCCCCCCTTAGGAAGTAATGGTCCTTGTTTTGTAAAGTTCCCTCAAGAGACAAGGAAACCTTTGTTGAATCTGAACCTTTGTGAGTCGCTTTCCTTGTTGAAGTATATGTCCTTCTTGTACTTTTCCTGTGGAAGGATGTCATGAACCTATTGGAGGTGTTGGATGCATTCAACAAATCTGGTTGCATGATCTACCTTGGTCTAAGTGTTGGAGGGATTTTTCGGTGAAGATGTAACAATAAGAGATATATCAATGGGGGATAATGGTTAAAATCCCAAGCACACCTGAAAAGGGTCATGGCCAATAGAGCTATCTTTAACATATGGAAGAATCTCATTCTCTTTGTGCTCCTATACAATCTTGTCGACCTACTTCTGTTGGATAGAAATGTCTTGGGCCAAGGATGTAGTGGTCACAGTGACCTTCTATTCACCATCTGATTGGATCGTGAAAAGGGAAAAATGTATTGTATGATAGATTATTTTGTGGAATTTTTTCTCCGATATCAATGAAGTGGCAGTATTCAGAGCTACCTCTAGTACCCTATAGATCTTACTTCCTAGACTAAAAATGACACTACAAGGTCGAGACTCATAGATAGCATGGCATTTCCACATGTATGGTTTTCCTAAAAGAACAACATAGACTTCAAGTGGGGAAACATCACACACTACCTCATTCTTGAAGGGATTGAGGCCATAAGATATGCGACACTGCTAGCTAAAACATATGTCTCATCTCCGACTCAACCATCTGATGGTGTCTGGTTGGGAGTGTGGAATCATTGGCATATTCAATCTCTTGACAAATTCAACTGAGATCAAGTTCTTCTGAATCATGTTGTCAACAATGAAATGAAAGGGGTCCCATTTACCCACATCTTTGCATGGAAGAGGTGTTCCCAGTCCTCAAGATCCTCTATTTCTTCTGGTTGTATTGTTGTGGTTGCAATGGTATTAGTGGTTTCTGCATCGATGATATTTTTCCCTTTATGGTGCTATGAATAAAAATCTAAGTAAGATCTGATTCATTTTCTTTGAGCTCAACCACCAATGACTTTTTCGAGAAAAAATCATTAGTGTTGTGTCAGGGGATTTTGTGGAACTCACACCACTTTCCGATGTCTTTCTTAAACTTTGTGTTACCTTTCTTTTCCCATGTATTGGACTAGCTATTTTGAGGTTGGACTTCCTTGCTGATATATCCTTCATTCTTTGAGTTAAGGTTTCCTTTTCCATGCTCCTGTTGTGGCATATTTTCAAACCTGAACTCCCTCTTACTTTGTTTCTTGAATTTCTTCTCGATTTTGACTACATATCAATAAGCATATCCTAGTGAGGATATGTCCAAGAAATCCATCTCTGTTTGGATGTACCTATGCATACCACTGTAGTACTTCAAAACAAGGCATCACTTAAATTATTTGATACCCATATTTGAGTGAAAGGTATGAAATATGTTAGTGTACTTCAAAATCGTCTGCCTTTTTTTCTGATGCAGAGTCATCCATATCATGTACTATTCATCATCATTTCTAACAGGGTATAACTCCTCCTTTAGATCATGTAAAAAGGTATCCCAAGTGGGTTCTCTCCCGAATGGTGTAGATTCATCTGTGGTGTACCTCTCCCAATAACCTTCCCACTAAACTCTAACATGGGGATTGGCTTTAAGGAGCACAAAGGTGATATTTTCACTGTCACAAAATTTTTGGATAGAGTAATAACCTTCTAGCATATTCAACCATTTTTCTAGAGCATATGCATCTATCTGGCCTTCAAACAATGGGATATCAAAATTAACTTGTCCCTTGAAGGGTGTCACACCTCCGAAATGGTTACTTATCAAAGATTCCTTGGACAAAACCATCAGTAGTATTCTAAGGATATTAACGAAGTTTTCCATCATCTCATTACTCTATCACACAAGTGCTTCCTTGATCAATGTATTGAAAGGATCTCTTTCTTTGTCATATCTCTTTTCTTCCACCATGGGACGTTGCTTGGGCTAGTGAGAGTGGTTGTCCTCAATCAAAACTAGCTCGAGACCCAATTCTCTATACCTTGACCTCATTGGGGACCTGTGTTAAGAAATGACAAGTAGTATACTACTCAGATACCACTGATCCAGATTATCCTGAGAACGAAATGAGTCAGAAAAAAAATATAGCAGAGAACACAAAAATACAGTAAAAAAAATCTTATATTAATGAATAATATAGAAAAACACTGTAGAAAAAAAATTGGCAGAATGGGGTATCTTATCTCTAAAAAGAAAGAGATGTTGGATACACTTCATTCACAACAAGATTTACATCACACTCCATTTCATGCTTAAAGGGCCTCCTTCACCTAAATTATATATGAGAGAGAGAGGAAAACAATTCCCATGATGCATGTGGGATAAATTGGTCCAAGTTTATAAAATTTCATAGTCATGCAAAATACTAGGACTTCACGATAGGTCATCCACCCATCCTAGTACTACTCTATACCGAGTGCGTTTAACTATAAAGTTATAATGGTATCCAGTGCATTAAAACGCTAGGTTATAAGAATGTACATAAGACCACTAGGAAATCATTACATGATGTCTGTAATTAAGAAATGACAATGGAATTCCATTCCATTCCCCATCAAAAGGGTGAATATCATCATTTATCAAAACCATAGGCTCAAAATGTTGATTTAGCGGAAACGGTGGATGGCCACTGAGATCCATCTGGATCAATACCATAGAGGAAAAATGTGAAAAGAAACCAACAAAATTATTTCCTTAGTCATAGTGTTACATCAATCAAAACATGGGATTGGCCTCGGCTTCATGATAGAGCTTAACAATTCATTTCATTATAATGAAGGGAACTAAATGGGGACTATAAAGTCTTATCCTTGGGCCTAATTCCTTCCTTCTCACAATATGGATATTCTAGTAGTTCTTGCAGAGAGGAAATAATGAGAAGAAGGAGAGGATCGAAACAATGTTGTAGATCCCAATTCGAAACATCCTAGATAAATTCATGCAACTTGAAGGTATGACAATTCTTGGTCCTTTTCTCTATTGTTATAATGCCTCTTTATAATCCCTTGGGGACCTACTTTTTATCCATTAATTAATCCAAATTTTGAATGAAAGAATGAATTCAATGCTTGGCATGGTGGCAATGCCACAAAATTAGGTTCACTTGTGTGAGAATACCAAATGTCTTTTTTCTGCTATTTTTGTTTCTTCATTTTCTTGAATGTATTTCTTGTTTGAGAAGGCAAAATAGCATACTACGAAATTTTAGAAATCAATGTGGGTTGATGAGTTGTATATTTGTAAATTTCCATGCATTGTTAGATGTCAACATTTCTTAGTTTTATTTTAACCTTGAGGTTTTGAAAGGCAATGTCTAATTTGATTTTGTCTTCGAAATTAATGAGAGGTAGACTTCAAAGTAAATATAAGTTAAGGTCCATGTGGAGATGATTGGATATACATGGATCAAAATATATGAGGTTGATGGAGGTGCCACTTGATCTACCAAATTGGAACATTCCTCTTTTGTATCCAATACGAACTCTTAATACTTTTCTAGACTATGTAGCTCCCATTGTTCATCTTAAGGGGATGGAAGTCCATGGGTCTCCATGTGATATATATTGTTCAAAAACATGGAAATTCTAGATTTTTTTGGCCTTGACCTTTTTGTTGGTATTTCTCCAATTTCTCAATTTTGTGGTGCAGTTATCCACATCCATGGAGATTGTGGTCTTGTCATCAATTCCCAAAGATTCCAAAGTATGATTGGAGAGGGTATTCAAGAACCTATTTACATCCTCTTCTATATGAGTCTTGTTCAATACCTCATCTATGTGCTCATCTAAAAACTATCTTATCCTCAGATGTAATTCATCAAATTCTAAATAAAACTCCACCTTGTCCCTAAGTTTAGACTTGTACTTCAAAGCATGATTCCATACAAAATATTTAATAGTCCTTATCCTTGTTGTAATTTTAGCTTCTCCTTGATACTTTTCATATATCTTTCAAAATATATGCCTCCTTTTGGAAAGAGGTGGAATTAATTTTTTTCTCAACCAAATTCTTCTAGGCTTCCTCCAACTTCTACCCCTTCTTCTTTAAATCATCTTTCCTCTTTTTAGCTAGGGACCATGTAGTGGTGACAGATTGCTCGATTTATTTAGTTTTGTATCTCAAGGTATTCACTTATTTAACCAACTCATCTATCATATTTTTCACATTATCTATATTAGAGCTTGTGGTTGACTCTATTGTGGGAATTTTGTGGGTCTCCCTTTTTCGACTTTGATTGATACTGAAATCTGGTGTGGAGATTGCAACTCTGGATTTCTCCAATTAGATACTTATCAACGATATTTCCCTTTATTCCTCTTTTAATGTTACTATTATTTATTTGAGATATTTCTTGGATACATGTTGAGTAGAATTGTCTTTATTAAAAAATGTAATCTTCCACTCTATTTTTTGTTTCTCTGAGGAAAATTTATATACAATAGGGAGTGTTGTAGTTGAATTGGTAGCTTCAAATAATCAAATTTGTTCTTTATTTTCCCTCAAAATGTGGACATCTTCAGTATTTTTCCATGGGCCTTTCCCAAGGGAGATGAACTTATCTTATAGACAATCCCCTCCCCTTTTCTTCTTTTAATTCCTTCACCTTAAAGGTTAAATATTGGTTCTTTTATAGCAAGGATATCCATTTCCTTCAATATTTCTCATTTTCAAAAGAGGCCTTGGCATAATCATCACACACCATACTAGTGGATATTTTGGCTAGTCTTATGTTATCGATGGAGGAAATTCCAATGGTATTAACATTGATTTTTTGTACTCTCCAGTTTTCTGATCTCATTTCAAAGTTTTCCTTGAAAACCAAAGGCTCAAATTTGGTCAAGGTGAGCTCACCTATGATACTATCATACATGGGAAAAAGCCAAGATTTTGCAGGTGAATCTTCTTCCTCTAGAAACATAAGGGCTCCTTTGATATTTTTCTTCTTGTTCTTACCCTCCAGAATGATGTCATATGGATCTAAGGATTCTGATGGATATGTTTTTTGAAAAATGGGGAGGGTAGAGCTAGTCTCTTGTGAGGTCTTAACATGATATGCAATGGAAATCTTCCAAGTAGGGCCACAATGAGTAACCTAGAGAAATTTGAGGGAGTAGGTGTTGATTGGGTTGATGGAGTTGTGTGAGAACCACCCCCTACTATATTTTTCATGCCATGTTAAGGGGATTTTTCTACCTATCCATCATCGTCTAGAGATCCCATTTTGGCCTTATTTGCAAGTTTTTTTACCCCATCCTACTCATGTTCTCTTTTTATTTTCCTCTATTCATCTATCTTCTCAACTTCTTGGCATTCCACTCCCCATTTAACTATTATTTGTCTTCCTACCTTAATTTCTTTTCCACTTCTAGTGTTTTCATCATAACTTAGCTAATCATATAAATAGTGATATAATTTTCCTTTTCTTATTTTTCATTAGTCTTATCTCTTTCCTTCTCTTCTCCTTTCCCTTCGTCTCATATAGCTACATCCTTACGAGGCTCTTAAACTTGACCTTATTTTGGTCTAGGAGGGGGGCCTTAAAGAATATACACTTTATTATATTTGTTGGGTCCTATTCTTTCTTGGGGGAAACCCTTTCAAAAGTATGCACCTCCCTTGTCCTAGACTGACCCACTCTCGCTAGTGTGAAGGTGGAGTATCGTTTTTCTTTTTCTATAGTTTCCCCTATTCATCCCCAAATCCTAATATTTGTGGTATTTTAATTACTAGTGGGATATCAACAAGGCGCTACTCATTCTTTCCTATTCCACATAAACCCTTGTATCCTAAAGGTGATAATAGATGGAAGCCCTTTTGGTAAACTTGATGGGTAGGTTGTGTGGAAACTAGTAGGGTAGGAGTAGATTAGATTCATTGGTTATAAAGTCTCTTAGTCTATTATATCCATATCATTTGGACTAAGAAGTCTTCCTCTACATCATTCCAGTGGAAAGCATCATGTGTGTGATAATTTTTATCTATATGCATATCCACATAATGGGCCTTGTAAGTGCTCAAATATCACCTCATTTCCCACTAGGAAGCCATTTTCTTCTTGTCAAAATTATCATATATGGTCTCTTTCCTCCTTTCTTCAAATAGGGATTCTAATTTCATATCCTCTACTCCAACAATTGCATCCTTAGGCCAATAGAAGGTGTAATATGGAGGCAATTTAGGCCACTATAAGGAAATTATTGCGCCATCACCTTATCAGGATCTTCCTAAGATTCCATGAGTACCTTGACTTTCATCTAGGAGTGTTCGTTAGAAAATATCACTTCTTATGGTTTTCTCTCAGGATCACTTGACCTTGTGTTGACATTTCCATTTATTTTGTATATTATGAAGTGTGTGTCATACTTTGAGAGATTATCCAGAGTGAAATCCATTTCCTTGAGTATCTTAACCACTTCCCCACCCCCTTTATGATTTTTGATGGGATAAAGAATTGTGTAATGTACCCAACCACCCAATTGAACCACGCTACCTCAAAACACCCACTTCAAGAATGATTTGAATACCACTTTGTGACCTTCCCAACATCAACACACAATTTTTTTTTCTTTGATACCAATTTTAATGAACCTAGAATAGCAAACCAAAAATAATTTTCCTAGATACTAATATGAAATATACCCATTTCCGAGGTACTTCCAAATTCTCCCTCTTCAATTGATTTCAAATTACTATTTGAATATTTAATTAATAAAAAACATGAATACGAAGCATGCAATTAACCAAAACATGATAAACCATAAAAGAATGCTTAACAACATGCCATGCACACCATTAACAACGAACATGCATAACATAAACACATCATATGAGAGATAATAATAATAATACACAATGGAATATAAATATACCAAAAAACACATAGAGCACTTATCATTAATTAAATCATTCACCGACTAGATGCATACCAAGGACGTTCCTCCCAACCATAGACATTGTTGTTCCAAATCTCAATAGTAGGTCACCCCCAAGCTAGGGCTATGAATCCACAAAGACAGTTTCTAGGCCAACTCTAAACACACAACAATTAGCTATCAAGCCCTCAGATTTTCCCAACCACACAAAAATCCTAATTTTCTATCTCTCCCCCCTTCAAACTGCACAATCCAAAGAAATGAACCCCTTTCTCTACCATGTATTCCCTCGGTTTGTTCCATTTCTCTTCCATGGCTCCAGTGGTACTAGTAAAGAATCTCAATGCTGGAAAACTCAAAGGATTCTCAGTTGTGAAAATTTCTATTATACATGCCAGTGCATCCAAGCACTCAGGAATTCATTCCCTCCTGGAATGATCAGTGATTTCTTAAAACCATATATCAATGGATCTCCTCCTGCATCCATTTGTCTCCATGCCTAGACCAAGAGAACATGAATTAGAAATATTGAATGAGTAATTCCTAAAGAATGAACAATAATGAGTGAGAAGGAAATGAATTCTCCCCCATGGAATGAAGAACAAGCAATGAAGAAAAAAATAATGTGTAACCCCCAAACAACCCAAGTCAAGGTTTAAATAAAAAGGCACATAACGCACAATGTGGTCTTACCAAGAGACTCAGGTGTCCCCTCATTCCCCTCCAATGAAAACATGGGTAAATAAAAATTAATAAAAGGAGTTATCCCCTCAAACCCCCTCTCTCGTGAAATCACACCCCCCTATATCTTTTCATTTTCCATCTCATATCCAACGATGTATTTTATTAAGATATAAACAATTATTACATTTCTAGGCACTCTGGCCCTTTCAACATACTGACTCACAAAACTAAGTCATATTTACATAGTACATTATAGTCATAGGGATCAAAATAGGGGGTGTTACATCCTCAACCCATTATTTTTGGCACTGTCCTCAATGAAAAACACCAAATCGATGTTATTAACATTGCAAATATAGGATCACTATCCTTTAATCCACATAGGTAGTTGAGCCAATGCTCACATACATAAGCACTCTAGCCTAAAAACATGCATACACAGGCACTCCGACTCAAAATGTATATAAGGTATCACATCTTATATTTTTATTGTAGAAATTCCAACCAACAAGCTCTCATTCCCCATCAACTTGCAAAACCTGAGTGTACCCCCTTATCTGATCTGTAGTCCTTCAGGTTATAACTCTTTTTTTCAAGGATTTAGTCCACTCGACCAAAATGTTTCCATACTTGTGGCTCTAGAAACTCTAGATGCAACAAATCTACAATACTTTCTTCATTCCATGCCTTTTCATTTGATCTTGATTTCCTTTTGGTTCCTTTATTCCAAATCTTCTAGCCTCAATATCCAACATATCATATGTATTACACACATACAATCATCATGAGATATCATCATAACAATTTCACTCATTAAATGTCAAATATGTTTCATAAGGAAACTTAAATTTCCCCAAGTATGGTATTCCATCTCATAATTGTTTGGATCTTTCCACATTAGGAATCAATCTTTATTATGGATTACAATAGTGCCATACTTTATACCACATTTCCTACAATTTTCTCAACCTTCAGCCAACTAAACAGATGTTGGAATATCAGAACAATTTACAATTATTAATTTGTCAAATCTGTTTTGTATAGCCCGACAATAAAATTTTCCAAGCATGAACTTCCTGCTCATAATTTTTTTCGCTCTTGCAACAAAATACATTGATCTTATTTATGGGCATACATCCATTCCATATCCAATATTGTTCTCCCTGTAATTTTCTCAACCTTCACTCAACCAAAAAAAAATCAGTACTCATGTGCATTATCATTCTATCTTTGTAGCATTTTTAATAGCTCAAAAAGTGATCTCAAAATTTTTAACAAACAACAATTCAATCACCTTAAGCTAATATTCATATTAGATATAATGAAAATATCCTTGATTATTCATTTTCAGTACCATAGGCTTTTCATAGTGTAACAAATAATTAGCAATAAAATAAAAAATGATGTGTCAATACCCATGGCCACATATACACAATGCATCCATGCATTGACTACATAATACCACATAACTATGTCATGCATTCCACCATGGTGAGTTGGAAGGTTCGAACAACGACTCAACACACCAT
>ML803285.1:0-16668 GCA_009831015.1 Picea engelmannii
CTACTCCACAAGCTCGACAAGATTTGTGTTCTTAAAGGTGAACGATTGTAGCTTATCAGAGAGGCTCACACCTCCAAGGTTGTAGGACATTTTGATGTTGGGAAGACAATTTCCAACTTACAAAGGTATGTTTATTGGTCCAATATGCAAGAAGATGTAGTAAGATATATTAGAGGATGTATACTTTATTGTATCAACAAGCCCAGTTACAGGAAGCAAGGTCTATATTATCCATTATCTGTATCCAATCGACCTTGGGAAAGTATTTCCATGGATTTTGTGGGAGGTTTACTAACAACCAGGAAGAGACATGACTATTTATTTGTGGTAGTTGATAGGTTCAAAAAAATGTGCATTTTCATGCCTTGTAAAAAGACCATCGATGAACAAGAAGCAACAAATAAGTTCTTTAAACAGGTCTGAGTGCACTTTGGGATACCAAGGAGCATCATCTCAGATAGGAATACCATATTTCTCAATGCATTTTTGACTACATCGTGGGAGAAGATGGAAACTAAGTTGAAGAGGTCTACAACCGAGGAAAGCCTTGGCAGGAAATTGAATTTTTTAAAAATGATTTAGGGCTATATTTGTGTATTTTTCTATAAATAAATTTTGATAAAAAAGTAAATTAATCTTTATAGATAAGATATTATTTATTACAATTAACACTTTTGCAAAACTGGACATACATTTTTATAAGCACAATCAAGTACTCGGGGGTTTTCCTAACTCGACGTTGTAATTTGGAAAATAAAAAAATGATTTCCAGAATGTGTTAGGGTAATTTTGAAAGAAAAATTACAAACGTTGCTGACTATAATACAAACATACACACACAAACACACTCAATCTCAAATTAAATGGTAAGCAAGATATATTGCATGCATTTTAAATCAATCATAGGTTTGGGATACTTACAAGTACTTTGAGTTTATAATATTCTAGGACTCAACCAACAACCCAACATACAAGTTTAACTACATGTGTGTTTCCAAACATATTGTTAAACATGGGTTCAGGGTTATTATAAAATATTCCATAGTAGCATCAATCATACACAATGGATCAACATCCATTTTCATTCATCTTCCTATGAAAACCATTCAAATAAGCCAAGGAAGAACCATTTATGGTTTAGGACAGCATAGGGATGCATAACATATCAAGGGCGTGCATTTTTACAGTGTAGGTGTGTATTTGTCATTAACAAGTTGTGCATATTCCTCCTTACTATGTAAACATGCAATCCCATGCCCTCAACGTGCATTTTCAACTTGAGACATGCATTTTTCCCTCGGTGTGAATTTTCCTCAATACCCTGTGTACATATTTTTTATTTTCATTTTCAAACATATTTTACACCTATGTACATATTTTTTATTTTCATTTTCAAACATAAATGTGGCTTCTCTATAAAAGAGGAAATATCTACCTTGTAAATTGAAAGACCAAAACAATAGAAAGTGACCTAATGGAAATGCATGGCCATGATTCTATATAGCTAGAAATTTAGTTATAAGAGATTTGGGGTGAATATAATAACATTATAAATCTACCTATATCACCCTAAGTGCAATTTCAAATGAAATAGGATTTTTACTTTGAACCACGATTGAAGACTTTTTATAAAATGGAGGGTAAAACCGTCTTTCAGTAAAATGCACGCCCAAGACTCATATGACTTCCAAATTGAGTGATTCAAATTGTGGAGTTTGTATTTTATCATTTATATCTTTTAATAATTTTAGTTCTTCATTTTCAAACCAAAACCCTCTTCTTTGCACAAAGGCTAAAAACTGTCTTGTAAATGCAAAAGAATGCATAAAGAGAAAAATGCATAACAAATCATGAAAACATGGCATGATGAAAAAAGCACGCCCTGCCAAGAAAAACACATGCATGCGGTTGATAATTTACATGTCACAAGTTACAGGACTGTGGATATGTTGTAAACCCTAAAGACTATATACTAAGGTGATATCTCAAGTTTTTTCCCTTTGCCTAATTTCAACATTATTGGATTTTGACCCAGTGCAAAAGGTTGGAGGATGCATGCCAACCATTTAACAAAAATGTTTACCACTGTTGGAAGGATGTTCCCCAACTTTTTGATGAAATGGAAACCATAAAATTGTTTCCCTTTCCTTTAATTCCTCTCACATGGGGTCATAGCTCCTCTTCCTCTATATTATGTGTATTATGTTTTTTGGCCTATATAAATGCATTTACATTTGTGAATTGGTAGAATATACTTGTATATTGTACTCATATTGCTTCATTGGATTTTGTTGTAATAGTTAATTACAATGCCATATAAAATTACTCCAGAGGAGAATGATAGGACGCTTCAAATGTTATTTGTGGCATTGGAAGAAAAGGGTGACATGAAATGTTATTGCCATTGCAATCAATGCAAGAGTTTCAATAGAAAAAAACTTTTAATAACATGAGCTGAAAGGTATTGTAGACAATTTGGACACGTTGAAGGGGGGTATGAATATCGTCCCTTGGTAAGTTAGTAGTCATTATATGTTTTTGTATTGATTGTATTTGTAGATATTTCTATGATTTCAATATTCATTACATACACTAATGTCATTTGATTGATTATAATTATAAAGAAAGGGTGTCCTAAGTGTGATCTTAGAAATGTGCTAAGTAGTAGTAGAAATCTTGTTGCACACAATGAGGAAGATGGATCGAATATTGGAGATCAAGTTAGTCCTATGGAAGAAGATGACATTGATAATGGTACAATTGAGAAAGATTGTATAAATAGATTGATCAAAGAAACCTTTTGTCCAATGGATGACAATTTTGATGATATTCATGATGTACCTCTGATTGAGAAGTCACAACAACCCATTTATAAAGGCTCAAGGACAAATCTTCTCTCTGCTATATTGTTGTTGGTGAAATTGAAGGTATTTAATGGCTTGTCAAACACTTTCCTCACTCAGATCCTAAGGCATGTAATATAATTCGTCACATATACAAAAAATTTCTATTTTTGTTTTGTTTCTCTATTATTAGTGTTATTAATTAATGTGTAAATTAATGATGCAATATTTAATATTACTATTCTTTACATTGACTAGTTATATTTTGCATTGTATATTGTTAGGTGAATTTCTCCTACCATCATCAAATACTTTACCTCGCATATACCGAGAATTAACTTCCATTATGAAATATATTGGAATGGATTACAAAGATATTGATGCATTTCCTAGTGATCATGTTATATATTATGGAAAATATGCATCAAAAACGAAATTCCCACAATGTCAAATCAATAGATATCTAACCGATCAAGTAACACAACACGTGCCTCACAAGTTTCTTCGTCATATCCCCATAATTCCATGTTTGCAACAACTGTTCAGGTGCCAAAGCATAGCACAATTTATGAATTACCATGCACAAAATATAAGTGAATATGGTGTTCTTCGAATGCCTTCAGATGGTTCTGCATTTAAGAACATCGAAGAAAGATGGCCAATTTTTAAAGAAGAACTTTGTAATGTTAGGATTTCATTGGAAACTGATGGTGTCAATCCATTTGGTGAGATTAGGTCTATTTAATCAGTGTGACCTATTTTTGTTATAAAAAATAACCTTCATCCTTGGATGTCAATAAAGAGGGAGCACACAATTTTGGCAATGATTGTTCCAGGTATTTGTTTACAAATTATTTTTGAATGCATTATTTGATTTGTCTTGTTCGTTGCATAATTTATTATATATACATATAATATACAAAGTAGTAATGATGTGTACTTTCAATCAATTAGGTAAGTACAAAGTTAAATATATGAATGTATATATTGAGCCTCTTATCGACAAACAACTGAAGTTATGGGTTGATATCACTATGTACGACATCTCTAGACCAATAGGGAAAAAACAATTTCAATTCCATGGAATACTTACATGGACAATTCATGATGCGCTAGGGCTAACACAATTTTGTGGTATGTAATGTACTAATGAAATTTATTAGTATATATATATATTTTGAAAATATCATGCATTTAAAAAAAATAATTCCTTGGTATATAATTGGTATTGACATTAATCCATATGTTGTAGGCCTACAAACAAAGGGTAAAATTTCATATCCAATATGTGGTCCTAGGATGAAGTCTCGTCATTCAAGAAGTTTAGGAAATGAGGTGTTTGATGAGTATAGATACTTCCTCCCTAAGAACCATAGGTATCGAACTACAACAAAACATATTTTCAATTTAAAGAAGAGATTGGAATAAAACCATGGAGAATGACACCTCACATATGGAAGTTGGAATATAATAGAAATCGTCAAGGTAAGCAATTAGTCCATGTATCATATATATTAATGTTTTACAATTTTAATTTGTATTTAATTCTGTTTACTGTATTTAACAATTATTGTTGTAATCTCATTTATTTTTCATAACTGTCGTCAAGGTATCCAAGAGGAATGAAAACATACCCTATAAAATTCAACAAATTTCCCTACTATGAACACCTACAAATAGCTCATTTGTTTGATACAATGCATATCGGGAAGAATGTAACAAAAACATTATGGATAATATTAAATGGAAGGAGTGACAAAGAAAAAATTGGCAAAATTTGTAGTGATATTTAGGAATCCAATCATGCAATGAAAAATGTGATTAATTCAAATAGTGATGGACATCGAGATAATATTCCATGGTTATTTACAGAGTAACAAAGAAATGATGTAAAATAGGTCATTACGAAAATGAAATTTCCCACGAGATTTGCTTTAAACATAAATAATATTTTAACGAAGAAAGGTGAATTTGGTGGGGTAAAAACCCATGACTCACATACCTTCATTAAGGTAATTATTTGGTTATATTTCTACAATGGTATACATCTTTTTGGTATTTCTTTGTTTACCTTTTTGTTACAATATGTTCTACCTCTAATGTTTATAATGATTCCTTTTTTGTTACAATATTTTCTACCATTATCTAATCCAGACAACTTTGACAACAACATAAAACAAGTCATATATGATCTTGGAAAATATATGAGGTAAATGACAATTTCCATGAAAAACATTCATTGCAGAACTTGTTCACACGTGTTTTACTTGCAATGTATATACTTAAACTTGCAGTCATTTTTTTGCATCATGTGTAGGTGGTTGTCATCTAAAGAAGTCCATAAAGAAGATATAAGTTATTGGAGGAGATAATTTCTTGGCCTAATGTGTGAAATGCAAAAGTACTTACCTCCGACACTTTTTGATGCACAAGAACACCACCTCATACACCAAGTTGAGGAGATTGAAATTTGTGGACTTGTACACACAAGGTCAATATGAATGGTGGAGAGGCATTTGAAATCATTGAAATCATTTGTTAGAAAAAAAGAGTACATCCTGAGGGTTCTATGGTGGAGGGTTATATGGTATATCAATCCTTGGTGTATATTATTCAGTATCTTCCTAAATTAGCAACAAATATGAACGTGCCTCTCATTTAGGATGTCAAATCCATCAACAAATTTGAAGGGGAGGTCCTCTTAGGGAAAGGTAGAATGAGAAAAGTGAAAGGCAATTAAATCATAGAGATCTACAAAACTTTTGTTTATTCATTTTTATCTATATCATAACTATTTAATTTTTATTCTTCCATCAATTATTAAGCTTTTCCATGATACCTAATTATTGATGCATTGTTATTTTTTCATATAGCTGGTCGAGAGTGGGATGCACTACATTTATACATTGCAAACCATCTTGATTGGGTTAAGGTATGGATAGAACGATGTATACAATGTTGTGGTGCTTTGTTTCATTCAAGACTCTTTTTGTAAATTTTGACAGTTGCTTTTCCTCAAGCGCAACCATTTGATACAAAGTTCCTCTTAATTTTTTTTTTAAGAATGTTATTAACTTCACCCAAAAAAATAGATAACTAATTTTGGAGCTATATAGAAGCACGGGTGTGCATTTTCATTACGTCACTTTCTACTATTTTGGTCTCTCAATTTACAAGGTAGAATTTGCACTTTTTACACAAAAACCACTTTTATGTTTGCAAATGAAAATATAAATATGTAGACATGTGTAAAATTATCTAAGACACCATCAATGTAACACACCCAACCCTTAAATACCCTTTCTAGGGATGGGGCATCAAATTTTTGTTTTTCCTAACTCTCTCAAATCCTAATTCCGGGATCTCTATTGGCTTCTACTCGCCATGAGCTTTCTAATGGTCGCCACCACACTAAAATATGAGCTATGGTTTATAAGTTATTACCTCTCGAAGTTACCTGGGCGTTATTAGTTGGGGTCTTTGGCATTCGGTGTTGAACACCCACTTTTCTTACTCCCTGAAGTCCCGAAATCACACCATGTGGCCTTAGCCATTCGATGATCGACATTCGACATTTTACGTTGAATGTCTCCTTTTTCAGCATTCAACAATCGACAATCGATGGTCGATGTCCTACGTTTTTGGAGTTTTGATGATCAACGATCGTTGTTGAACGTTTGACATTCGACAATCGACGATCAATGTTGAACATCCCTTTATCATACTATGTCCAAATCTTCCAAACTCCTGAAGTTATCCAGATTCCTGGAGTTCCGGACACGTCATCAACCATGTTGGCTAGGTGAGAACGAACCAGAAGCTAACACGTGGCGAGGGACAGGGGTGACATGTGTCCTCATTAGGGGGTGACAAGTGTCATTCTCTAATAGGCATAAGGGGTATGTGAATCGACCATATCTGGGTGACAAGTGGCACCTTATTTGCGGGTCCACATCACCTTGGATGACGTCATTGAGCCACATCAAACCCCGACATACAACCTTCTAACTCCTTTCAAATCTCATGGTTGAGATCTGTCCACGTAGATCCATAGATCCATGGTTCCCATTACTTTATGAATCCTAGCTTCAGATATTACCAATTCTTCACATCGTGAATTCCCCGAAGATCCAAGTCTTCAGACTCCCTAATATGGCGCCACATGTCCTCATCCTTACAACGACTGAGATTCATTTCCCCATTCGCGACTTCAGAGGTTTTCACACTCTGAAGAATCTTGGCCAAGTTCCTCTGGGGTACCAAGTCTCCAGACTATAGGATCTCTCACCACGTGGCCTCTCATCCAACGACTCTAGTCCAACGGGTGAATTTTGATAGGAAACAAGTGGGGGCCACGTGTCACTCCACAATGCATTCTCGATAGGTTAGGCAGTTAAGAGGGGTTCTCAACGAAATCCTTAGATCGACGATTGAGAGGGATTCCGAAGGATTTGAGGATCGAAGGTCCACATTACTTCAGAAGTTCAGAATTTGAGAGTTCGAAGTGTATCTTCTAACTTCCTCTCTGGACCATGCTCGATCTATCTCCACGTGTACCTAGTATTCACGACCAGGATTTACTCCGGTTTGCAGAGATCTGGGGAGACTCATGCGTTCCTATACCGTCAAATACCCTAACTTCCAAATATCCATTGATCTATAGACACACGTCCCTCTATTATCAATGGTCTAGATTAACTTTGCGACTCCGACATTCGGGAGTTTCAGAGCTAGACCACTCCTATTCTCCCAAAGTGAAACTTTGTCGAAGTGCTTAACGCTACCCTTCCTAAGTCCAATCTAACAACTGAGACATATCTCCATAGGATCCACAGATCTACGACCCTCATCTATTTGTGACTCCGACATTCGACTATTTTTTAGGGTTGTGGAGTCATAAGTTCTGAAGTCCCGAAGCCAAAAGGGCTAGCTCCTTTCATAGTAGCATAGGGTTCCGAGACCTTGGTCATATGGATCATTTGGAAATTCTTGTGGCTAAGCACTAATATTATTAGAAACAATTGGGTTAAGGACATGGGCATGAGCCCTTGGTTAGATGGGTGGATGGTATGAAGGAAAACACCCTTTTTCCCATAGATTTGAACTTGACATACCTGCCAAGGTAAACTCAAAAGATTGACAATACTTAGACATTTTAGTTAATCTTACCCCGACTCTCCTGCAGATTCACATCCCATAACTCTCTAGCAACTAAACTGAGGTAATTTGAAGACCAAGTAAATACAATAGTTTACATAAGAAAATGAAAATTTCTAATAATTGTTCAAACACTGCAAGACTTAACCATAAACACATAAATCCAATCATCGCATCCAATGTATTACAAAGAGTATGAAAATACTTATCAGAACTGGAAAATGTGAAGCGACTGTTGAAAGGGGTACCCGTTTCCTCCCAACCATATCAACAACCACTCCTGACGGATTTACCATTGGCCACCCCCGATCTAGACCATGATGCTCTGAGAGAGATTCTTTGTCCCTTCTCCACGACAGTCAGAGATAGAGGTTACTCTCCTCCTCCCACAGGATCTTGGAAACCATTTTTCTCTACTCCAAGCAAGGAGGTCTGCACGATCACTTCCTCAGCCACTCATTAGCCTCGTTTACCAGCTTGTAGCGAAACTCTTCCCATGGCTTCTTACAACCAAAATGATCTTGCTTCTCAGCTTTTCTCTCATCTCCAGAGTCGAACCTGCTCTCTTCTCTTATGGATATTGTTTTCACTCCTCTACTTTCTTGCAGATCTATCTCTGTCCCCAAAATTACCTCCTTTCTTGCCTTCCTCAGCAAGGTTGCGTGGTTCCGAATCCCCAATTCATGGTCAGGCCTGGAAGCCTTATAGATGGGTACCCTACCCATATCCTCATTAACTCTTTAGGATGTCCTTCAAACTACTATCTTGACTGGTAATTCATTTATGGGTCAGAGGATTGTTGAGAAATTACACACAGTAGGTACTGGTTTGGTGAGGTTCATATCAACCATTCTTGGTTTCCCTCACCATATCTCTTATAGAATCCATGGTCTATCTTGGAAAACTCCTCCCTTTCATCAGTTGTGCAACACACATTCATTTTCTATTAATAATATAAAATTCATACATTGACCCTTTTATAAAAAGGTTCATCAAACCAAACATTCACACACATTTAGTTCGCCATAGTCTCTTAGCCAGTTATAGTTATATTTACAAACAGGGGGAAATAGGGGTATTAAAATCCCCTCCCCTTTAAAGGAACATTGTCCTCGATGTTCTATCTGTCGATGTGCTCGGTATGTACAGAAGTAAAGAAAAATGGATATGCCTGTTTCATGGCATCCTCCATTTCCCATGTAGCCTCATCTGGGCCAAAGTGTTTCCACTACACCTTGACCTGTGCAATGGTTCTGTTCTCGGGTGGGGTTTCCTTCTTGTCTATTATGCATTGAGGTTTTGGAAGGAATTCTCCCTTGGGTTCCACCTGGATCACAAACCAGTCAATAATATGATTAGAATCATGTACATACTTCTTTAATAAAGAAACATGGAAAACATTACGTGCCTTCAATGTGGGAGGAAGTGCTAGCCAATAGTGTTATAACCCTAATTTGCACCATACATGCTTACCTGGCATCAGGCCATCTCAGATTCCTTTTTTGCCAAAACACCGCTGAACAACTCTTTAAAAAACCTCTTTTATAAGGGCCCACGTGCCCTACTCCATTATTGCACGCGTGTACACGCTAGCTGACCTGAAACAACCCGTGTGTACCTACAAAAGCACGAAAAAAGGAAAGTTGCCGATGGAACACACAACTTTGGGTGAGTTAACTGAAACTCCCGACCATGCATGGCCGAGGGTTCGTCCAAATACCTAGCTTTTTCTAGCCTATAAAAGAATGGGTAGGGGTCCCATTTGGAAGAGGAGAATAATAGTAAAGAAACTCTACCCAATTGCACATTCCCATTGTTCCAACCCTTTAGCCATCCTTGTGCAAAGAGAGATACAGAGCAAAGAAGTTGGAGGACATTTTAAGAGGAGCTCAGGATCAGGTTCGCGGAGTGGTGGTCGGTCTCGACATTGTAAGTTGATTCATTAAAGTTAATAATAAAGAAATGCTTTTCCCGTCCCACTATATGAGTTCTTCATAGTTTAGTGAATACATGTTTGAATATCTAATCCATTAATTTGTAGAACAAATGCATGTAGAGTTTGTTGCTTGTTTTGTATGCAGGTCAGCCTTGGGAGGATAGCTGCTAACAAGCGATCAAGTGTGAAGAATGATCGACATCGAACGTCCGGAACAAGGTATGTTCGTTTAACCATGTATTTGCTTAAAAGAAATGAGGATTAGGTCTGGGACGACAACAGAAAGTAGGATTCTTTCGGTCTTATCTGCATGCATAATATAACCCTAAATGCTAGTCTGTAGGGAGATTTTCCACCACAACAGAATTTGCGACCATACTGGGGAAGTCTCTAGGGTTCCTAGGAATATTTTTGGGTATTTTTAAAAGACTGGTTTTCTTTCCTATTTTTTGAAGTTTCTGCAAAGTCTGAGCTAATAGAGATTTTGGTCTTCCATACCAGCTATCTCTGTTTCTTTGCGTGACTGTATTTTTTTTCGAGACCCATAGAGGTACATGCGGCCTGCATAAGGTCTGCACGCATGTACCCGTGCCCTACTTTCTTACAACCCACGTGTAAACACTAGCTGAAGAAGTAACAATAGCGTGTATGATTCCAGAAAATTTTTGAGGCAGTCATTCTCTTCCCTGTCAGAATCAATCATTCTCAGGGGTTTTCTGGAACTCTTTCTAGTCTTAGTTGTTTGTAGTCTATAGCTTAGGGTTCATCTCAGATTGGTTTGTTTTACAAATTTTTCCTTACATTGTTTTCTTTTTTCTTTTAAAGAAAGTGTCTAAGCCTTCAAGAGATCCTGGTTCTCAGTATCAGTGGTCTCTTCCTGGTTTGGATTGTCCGTTTTTATTTGTTTAAGAGTTTTAGAGATACACGCGGCCTATATAAGGCCAACACGCGTGTACATGCCTTCTGGCTCTACATAGCTCGCATGCACACACTTGCTGTTGAATTGTCAGCAATGTGCTTGTGAAGGATAGTTTTTGTTGAGAGTGAGGCAGTCATCCTTTCCCTTGACAAGAGTTATACCTCTCAGGTTTTTCGAATATATGTCCTAGCAGTCAGTAGCTTAGGTTTGATCTCAGCCATAGCTTTCTTTTTTCATTTAAAAGTTTCCATCAAAATTTTCTTTAGGGTTTTTAGACAAGTGTGACAGTCATTTTTTAAGTTGCTAGTGTGTGATTTCTTGAAGTGATTCTTTGCGATCTACGATTAGGCCAAAAGTTTTTCTTGGTTTTTGACTTGTTGATATTTTTTCTTTTTTGCTTTGTGAGCATTCAAATAAAAAAAAAATCTTTCATTTCTTTGTTTGATTGAAAAGTGTTGTTTTGCATTAGTAACCAGGGAAAAGTCTTTGCTTTCATAAGTTCTTGACAGTTTGCTTAGATCGTAAGTAGCTCGTAGTCGAGTGAAATCCTGCTGTTACTCCTTCTGGGAATTCTTCAATTCCCAGTACGGTTATCACCACAGGAGAGTTTCCACCTCCTAACCCACCATCACTAGTCTGAGCCACCATGGTCTTGACCGCCTCTACATCGCACAGTGGTCCGATCCCATCTCTGGAGGTGGCCACAACCCCTTTCACACCAAGTGCGACAGACCCTCCGTTCTCATACGGGATGCCTAGTTCAGGTACAAGTCCTGTACTTTCCTACTCCACTTCACAGACTTCAGGTCTGGGGGCAGGGAGCTCTAATGCTCCTTTGCAAGGCCACATGGGGGGCACTTCCGCTCCCTTTAACGCTTTCCTTTATGGAGGAGGTCATATACATCCTTCGTCCCCTTCGCTCGGTGGCACACACTAGCCATCCGCCGGGCCGCCTGCACACCATAGTTTATTTGGAGCAGGGAGTCAAGGACCACCTTCGCATAATATGCCGGTAGGTTTGACACCATTTTCTTTGTTCGGTGCGTTTGGTAACAACGCCTTCTCATCAGCTGCTTTCATGACTGGGGGCAATCTCGGTTTCAGACAACCTATTCCTATGTAGGGTACTATTCCTGCACAGGGGGCACACCCAGGAACTTCTTCCGCATCAGAACCTTGTAATTCTTGGCAGGGATCCGTTCCCTTGTCAGGAATGTCGATCTGGGGTAATTCTTTTCACAATCAATGGAACCCCGGACAAAGTACTATGCCTATCCCCACTGGACCGACATGGGGCAACCCTTCCCAAAGTCCTTCGAATGTAATGCATGCTTAACCATCTATGTCCTATTTTGGAAATCAGCCGATGATGTCTCCTCACACGCAAAATCCATACGCTAGCCATGGCCATGGTTTTTACCAAAACCCAAGCCAGCAGCCGAACATTTCCTGGCAACCTGGTGCCAGTCAAACTCCAGGTTCCTTTTTCCTCGGTTATCACCAACAACCCAAACTTCCTTTCCTGACAACCTTGCATTTGCCTGACTTGACAAGGTTGTTGAATGACCCTATCTGTCACGATCCACGTTGGCCTCCTATGCCGACGAAGTTGCCTTTGGACATCCCAAATTTCGAAGCCAAGCCTAACGAAGATCCAAGAGATCATGTGACTACCTTCCACCTTTGGTGCTCATCTAACTCATTGAAAGACGACTCCGTACAGTTGCGATTGTTTCAATGTACTCTCATTGGGAGTGCCGTGAAATGGTACATTGAGCTCGATCGCTCAAGATAATCTTCCTTCGGTGAACTGGCGATGGCTTTCCTAAACCATTTCCAGTTACATGTGAGATACGACGCTGGCACTGAATTGCTGACCAATTTCTCACAAACAAAAGTGGAACATATCTCTGATCACATCCGAGAATGGAGACGCCGAAAGAGTTTAATTAAGGTACCAGTCCCACCAGCATTCCTTCTCGAGTGGTTCCTTAAGTATTTGGTCCCACAATTATCCAAAGACATCGCGACGTCAGGAGTATTTTCCGAAGAAGACACCATCATGAGAGCTCAACAACTTGAGCTAATCTATTCTCAGTCCGGTTTATTATACGAGATCTTGCTAGATGCGCCACGCTCAATACTTGATAAAACTAGGTAGAGAGCTAGACCACATGCCGATGGTATTGTTGGTTCAGAACAAACAAAGCCCGCCGAGCAATTGATGAAGCAGTTGCAACAATTGTCTATACAACACACAACGGCTAGCCAAACTATTGCTTTGGCTGCTCCCCCTACGAAAACGTCGGATGTACACACAGTGCAATCGGCTAATCCAAAGGCCACCCAGCAGCCTGAAGGAAAGAAAAAACAACGAAAGGAGGGTAAGGGGGATGAAAAACCTACCGATAATACTGGCGGGGACAACACTGAGAAACGAAAGGCGAGGTATCCATGCAACTTGTGTGCAGAAGACCACCCAACCCATCTATGTCCTCGGCTTGCAGAAGCCCAAAAGTTTGTGACATAGCAACAACCTGCTGTGTTAACCAATCCATTTCAACATGGGAAAAATCTAACCCAAGCCTCTGCAAGCATGGAAGGGGGCAACCAAGGACCCTATCCGTCTTCGAACAACCCCGCATCCGCGAATGTATATATGGTGAAGGGTGATGCTTTTGTATCAACTAGAGTGCATGACTATAGTAAACCAAGCACTTCTGAGAAGGGAAAAGAAGCCGAACTCCCATCTCTTCCTCTACAGATTGAGAAGACGTTGGGCGAAACAATGACACGCATCCCCAAAGCCGCGTTCAAAAAATCTTCTCACAACCCAAACGCAAGGGATGCCCAGAACTATTCTGTGGTGGAAGATTTATCACAAACCCCTTGTGCGATGTCTGCTTTGGAGGTCCTCCAAAGCTACCCTTCCCAGAGGAAATCCTTGTTAACTTCTTTAGGATCTACCGAGACTTGTAATTCGGGTACAATCATGCTGGATACAACCGACTTAAAACCTTGTCTGCCTTACCATGTAGCATTTTAGATAGTAGTGGCTTATCCCACGAAAACATTTACTAGGAATATCTTCCGCACGGTGGTTGATGAGGGCGCCTCTACATGCGTTATGTCGTTGGCATGTTGGAAGGCCATTGGCCAACCCATTTTGTCTCCGTCACCTACTCTCCTCATTGCTTTTGACGGTCATTCGTTCCGACCACATGGTATCATTCCTCTTTCCCAGTGTAGTTAGGAGGGAAGACCGTGTGTGTCGAGGTAGAGGTAGTCGATGCACCCCTCGACTATAACCTCTTGTTAGGGAGGAGTTGGACTTATGCCATGTAAGCTGTGGTTGCTACAGTTTTATGGGTATTGTTGTTTCCACACAAAGGCCGGATTGTGACCATCGATTAATTGTCTTTCTCCAGACCTGACCCTTCATTGGAGGCATCCACGGTCCCGATGATTGATAATCCTCAACCAGGCGTGGTCAACGTAGGGGTTGGTTTGTGCCCATCTTTGATGGGTACCTTCGATTACCCTCCCCCTCAAGGTGATATCAAGTTTATATCCAGTCACCATAAGGTTGATATTTTTCAAGTTTTGTCGTTCCGCACGACTTACTTCGACGATTCGTGGATACTTCCTTCCCCATCGGCCACGATGGATGGGACAGGGCACCCGAGCATGTCCATGCCCTTGTCCATAGCTGAAGTAGCGTACTCTTTAGTCCAACAAGCTTTAGCCAACACTGATCCAACTCCTGCACAAGAGTTCGATCCACTTCTTGAGCCTATTTGGGCTCAGGGTTCTCTCGCTGACACCGATTCATTAGACTTAGTCTTGCCCTCTGATGAAGCTGTAATTGAAGAAATGACTAGTACAGAAAAACCCTGGGAAGATCTTCATCACAGATCATACTTCCTCCCAGAGTTAAGCAGAATCGAAGCAGGGGAATTCACTTTGACTATGACTAGAGATAGGTCTTGTCCTATCAATCCTTTGGCTACTCGTGCTGTTTATGCTAAGGGTAATATGGCAAGTATCGCTGAAACGGTACCTATAAATCTCTCCAGAACCCTTGGTGTCATAGACAATGTTTTCGTCGGAGCATACTGCTCCCCCGAGGAGATACCCATCATCGACCCACAAAGTGTCGATCATGAGCTAACTTTGTTGATTTTCAAGCTCGCTTTGAGATCCGAAAGCAACATCCGGCGAGACTACATTTATGCTTTTCGATCTCGTCCAGATTAACTGAGAAAAGTAACCTCTACGGGTCTTCTTTTAAGCCCTTTTCATACCCTCTAAACATGAAAATATTGCCAAGCGATCTTGTGGCCTTTCACGCTCGTTAAACTAAAATTTGAAGTCACGTCTGTCCGACGGTAGTTTACCCCTTTTTCGGTCTGGACGGTCAATTTTACGAACAAAGGTATACTCTATGGAACTTTAGTTCTCTAGAAGAGTACTCTCAGGTATCATTTTAACCCTTTTTCGGGCCCGAGGGACTAAATTTACGAAAAAGGAACCCCCACAGAGTCCATAGTTAAGCTCTTTTCAGACTCCCTAAAATTGAAAAGATCGCTGAGTGACCTTATTCTCTCACACTTGTTAAATTGGTTCAGAAGAACATTCTTGACGGAGTCCATACTTAAGCTTTTTTCAGACTCCTTAAAAATGAAAAAAATGGCTGAGTGATCTTGTCCTTATCACACTCGTTAAAATGGTTTTGAATAGACGTCTTGTCGGTGCTAGTTTACCCCTTTTTCGAACCGACTAGACTACCTTCGAAAAATGTACCCCAATGGAGTCTCCTTTTACGTTTTTTCAGACTCCCTAAATATTAAAAACTGTCGAGCTTACCTTCTCTGGGCTCGTTAAACTTACATCGAAGGACGTTACCATTGTGTGTTTTGTTAACCACGTTTGCATACCTGCGTCTTTGGTCTAAATGCCGGCTCCATGTTGCTCCCAACTGAACCATCTGAAGCATACCTTATACGCAAGCCTTGTAGCACTTTGCCTCTGCGTCTTAACACTCTTGGCCCCCGGAGGATTTTTCCTGAGTATCATTATTCTGAACATCAGTCTTGTCCTTGCGCCTTGAACTTGTATGTTTGTAACACTCGTTCCTCCATTGTAACGTAACATTCCTTTATTCTTTTTTCCAAAATCATTGAAAAAGACAAAAAAATCAAATATACCCCAAAAAGAGGAAGGGAAAAGTATTTTCTTTATTGGTAGCACAATGAGTCGCCCTTGGATAAAGCACATCTTTCCGTTTGTTCGTCAAACTATGGGATTTAATACGACCTTAGGAAGATTTTCTCACTACATAGAGCTGTGTCCTCCTCCGTTTGGTTATTCTTCCAAACATATGGAGAGTTTGCGTTGCCTCCTGCCTCGTAAACTTATGATTAATGCCATGCTTCTTGAGTCTCATCATTTGTCGTGCTGTTGTCCAAGGGAAGTTTTTACCAAGCCTGAGTCGACCCCTTTGCAGTTTGTCTCTTTCCCTCATACTCGACCATCCTGAATGTCCAATCAAGTCTTTGTTCGAAATCAATGAAACCTTCAGTTTGATCATCAAGATTCTCTAGTCCATGACCGACGAGCCGTCGAAGACCTCTGGGTAGTGAAGTCGTACACTCATATTACACTCCTCCCCGAGTTTTGAAGATTTTGAAGTTGTTGCTCAAGCTCTGAAGATCTCATCTCCAGTCATCAGGCCTTATCAGCTTCTACGAAGATGGATACTCTACATGTATATCTTTTTGATTTCGAGATGTAGCTCCGCTGTGTATTGTTCG
>ML803285.1:16768-26829 GCA_009831015.1 Picea engelmannii
ATGAACTTAGGATAGATAAAATATATTCAGAGGAAAAAAAGTGTGGAGGTACAAAGGAGGACACCTCTGCATCTCGCATGGAAAAATGGGTGTGGAGGTAGAGGGATATGGGTGATGCAAGGGTGAGTGGAGATAGGCATGTAGAGAGGAGGTTGAGGGGAGTGAGCATAGAGGAGGTCCGCATGGATGCAAAAATGTGTACTAGTGGGGAGGATGTGGAGGTGGGAAAGGGAGGAATATAGAATGCAAGGGAGAGTAAGGGAATGCAAAGGAATGTGGAAGAGTGGGATGTGGAAGAAAAGGAATATGGAGAAAATGGATGTGGAGGGAAAGAAGAATGTGGAGTGTGGAGGAAATGGAAGAGTGGGATGTGGAAATCATATGGAGAACACCTCCAAAGAAAATTGACCTTACCCTTTTGATAAATTAACATTTGTAATGCTCTCAACACCACTCCCAAAATTGACATTTTGGACTAAAATTGAGATATCTTTAGTGTAATACCTTCGATTTCGATTTTATGAAATGATGGATGAAACTAAGACAAAGGGATATCCAGTGAGAGGGTGTATGTCCCCTGTTATCACTCTGTAATTTCCCAAGGCTGTGAAGGAAACCTAGAGGTAACCACAAAAACACTTTGGAAGCTAGGATCTAGCCCTGCCAGCTTCAGAGAGGGATCTCTCCATATGATTTAGCCGTGTTCTTCTGAATAATATTAGGCTAGCTATCATGTTTCAGGTTCTGAATTTTAGAACTTAATTGGGTTGAAACAAGGGAGATAAGCCATTGGGCAATGGAGTCACTAACTTAGTTCAATCAAGGTAGGTTATACAGGAAACCTTATAGGGAAGGATAGGAATTTTTTTTGGATTCTTAAGGTTGATAAGTGATTTTAAATAAAAGGTGACGAGATTATATTATACCAGAGCAATTAAGAATTTTGGACATAACCCTCAAGCAGAAAACATTGAAATTATTCAAAGCCAGAATCATAGTGTACATCAAAACAAATTATGTTCTTCAATTTTCTATTGAATAATTTAGAATGTATGGATAACATAAGATTAACAGTGAAAACATAGATACAAATACATATGCACTTCACCAACATAAGTGACACAAGAATCCTGTAATTGCTGCAACTGTATTATCGAAGTTTGATCAAAGGAGATTCTATGAGCTACTTTACATCAAATGAGTCTTTCTTTCCCATTGGTTCCCACTTTTGCATTAAAATTACATGAATATATTGGAACGATCACCCCCCAAGATTAGGAGGTCGAATCCAATCACCTGCCTCAAAATATAAAGAGATACGCTGAAATTTTGCACTGTCTGCAATGAAAAATGGACCAGAATGCTGAAACATAGGGCTGAAATCACGAGCTCATATCTCCCAGATCTTGACAGATGTGTGAAAAATGGAGGAGTTTTATTTATATGAGCTCATTCTGAGTAAATACCTCTCTCAATTTCTTGAAATTCATTTTCATTTATCCGAGATCTACTTTACAAAAACAAGTCCAAAATAGGAAAAATGTAAGCCCGAAAAATAGGTCTGAAAGATCCCATCGAATCTCCCACTGTGTGATACCTATGATAAAATTGAAAGAGGTTTTTGTTCTTGGGTCCGTTATGAATAAAAACCACTCTTGGATTTTAAATATTCATCCCCATTTGCCCAGAAATTTCTCTAGAAGTAGACTGGTCATTTGCTACTAGGTGCTCTTCACATATAAAATTTGACTACCATCTGCCCCTTTGAGCTTTACTTTTGTCACAAAATATTTGGAAAAATAATAATAAAATTTCCAAATATTTTGATTAAATCCTTAAATGAATTTCATGATTTAGAATTTCAATATATTCGTTTAAATGATTTGATAAACCATCTTGTTTTCCAAATCCATGGCTTAACAAAACCATGTGTTGTTTAAAGTATTTTCACTTTTCCCTTTTACCCATGCAAACTCATTTCACATTTGTAAATATCCTTTTACTTTCACCATGTAAATTCTACCTGTAAATTTCCTTTTACTCTTGTAAATTTTGGATGGATTTTCAAAACCATGTGTTGTTTCTTTCACCTGCAATTGTAAATTCAATTTCACATGTATGAAATATTTCTTTATATACTTTCCATCTCTGTAAAATTTTGTTTTCACTCATAACTTCATTTACGGGCACCTGTAAATGAATTTATGACTTGTACATTCCTTTAAACTCAATCATATTTGACTCATCCTCCTTTTACTTTTACCTGTAGCTTCAAAAATATATTATCCTGTAGCTTCATTTCAAAAACATATCCAAGCTTGAATCTAATTAAACGAATGACCAATGAACTTTCCACCATATATCATAAATGTCCTTCCGGCCAGATATAATGATATTTAACTCATTTAAAAAATGGTTTTCAAGGGGGGGTAGGTAGGAAGTGAGTTAGGAGGAGGGGGGTCCGATTTAACAGGAGGGTGACAACTAGTAAAACTTGGTAAGAGTGAAAACCACTTTTCAAACCCCCCCCTTTGGTTAAATGTTGTAGGGGCTCGGGGTCCGAAACATATTCATAACCATTGATTTAATTTGTTCACTAATCCCAAGGATTTTACATTTGGGAATTTTAATGCCTTAAATATGGGGTGGGGACATAAAGTAAATTTGACTTTTGGTTTTGATGGGTGATTTGATGTATACCATTATGAAGTGGGAATTTAATGGGTGAGGTAAGGTAAAGTTTTATTTTTAAAATATAATTTTGTTTAAAATATAAAACTAAAATAATATTTAAATATAATGATTTTATATCCCAAATAAAATTAATTTTAATTTGAATAAAACTTTCATGATGGCTATTGAAAATTGGGTATAAAAGCAAATATTTTGTCGAATTCTCATAATTGAACTTGAAACTCTGCATACAAAACTAAACCTATCCAGGGCATAAATTTTGCCAAAATTTATCATGTGCTAACATTGGATCCAATTGGGGATGCTGCCCCCCCTGTGGGGCAACAAAGAACTATAGATCTCTAAATTTGCAGACCAGTGATTTGGTTATTTAATAGTCATTACATTCCTCAGTTTGCAACTTGTGACTTGTTTTGAAACCTTTGTGACTAAAAAATTTCAGACTAAAATCAAAACCATTATGCAAACTGAAATCTGAAATATACACTGAACTAAAAGATGTACTATAATCTTAAACTAAACCTGAAAAGAATGCTTGAAAAAGATGCTCAGGGTACTAAGATGATTTGCACACCTACATACTCTACACCGTTGAGACGCTGTTGAGTCAAATGACAAAAAAATACCAATGAAGCTAGTCAAGTAGTTGCTAAAATGAGGGGATAGCTTGACTACTTGTCATCAAAATCAAAGCTGGAATATGTAATGGCAACTGATGATGGATCGGGTCCTTATAGTAAAAGCATGATTGAACAATTAAGCTGAAAAGAAACTCCATATAGTTTGCTACAGGATCAAGAAAGACATGATCTATTAGTTGATCTTCCAGGTATTCACTAACCAGTTTAACATGGCTGAGTTTTCCAGTTGTATCCTCAATATTATACCACGATTTCAATTGTTCAGTTTCAGTATTATGTTTACAAACATAACTTTCATCAATTTGAAAATCAAAAGGAAATACAGTCTTCTCTTGTTTTGGCAAAGGAAGATTTTCAAAAAGATGTTTAGGATATTGGAAACTATAGGACTGAATCTGAAGATCCAAGAGTTCAATATCCTTCTCAAATATTTTAGCAACTAACTTAAGAACACAAATTTTAATTTCAGGAGAAAATTTTCTCGATTTTAAACAATGAGACACAACTGTTAAAAGAACTTCATCAATTTGAAAATATGCTAAATTATCCCTGAATTCTTTTATAACTTCACAATATATAGGATTTTCCACATACCCTGTCATCTTGTTTAGCAACAAATCTGATCAATGTGTAGTGGAGTCACCATAAGTGCCTTGAAATTCACTTTCTTTGACAGTGGAGTCACCTTAATTTTTTTATTTTGAAGCTCTCGATACTTTGAACATGGAGTCGCCAGGTGAAAAATTCAGCCTTCTTGTGTCTGATCACTGTCCACCATTAGTAATCAGATCAGTAAATTGATAATCTTTCATGAGGAAGATAAAAACTATTCCCCAATATGGTCGCCACTATGTTATCACTCTGTAATTTCCCAAGGCCGTGAAGGAAAACCAAAGGTAACCACAAAACCACTTTGGAAGCTAGGATCTAGCCTTGCCATCTTCGGAGAGGAATATCTCCATATGATTTAGCTATGTTCTTATGAATAATATTAGGCTAACTATTATGTTTCGGGTTCTGGATTTTAGAATTAAATTGGGTTGAAACAAGGGAGATAATCCATTGGGCAATGGAGTCACTTACTTAGTTCAAATCAAGGCAGGTTCTACATGAAACCTTATAAGGAAGGATATGAACCTTTGTTGGATTCTTAAGGTTGATAAGTGATTTGAAAGAAAATATGAGGGGATCAGATTATACCAGAGCAATTAAGAATTCTGGACATAACCCTCAAGTAGAAAACATTGAAATTATTCAAAGCTAGAATCATAATTTACATCAAAACAAATTTTGTTCTTCAATTTTATATTGAATAATTCAGAATGTATGGATAACATAAGAATAACAGTGAAAACATAGATACAAATAAAAATGCACTTCACCAACATAAGTGACACAAGAATCCTATAATTGCTGCAACTGTATTACTGAAGTTTGATCAAAGGAGGCTCTGTGAGCTACTTTACATCAAATGCGTCTTTCTTTCCCATTGTTTCCCCCTTTTTGCATTTAAATTACATTAATATATAGGAAATATCACCCCCCAAGCTTATTAGGTCGAATCCAACCACCTGCCTCAAAATAGAAAGAGATACGCTAAAATTTTGAACTGTCTGCCATGAAAAATGGACCAGACTGCTGAAAAATAGGGCTGAAATAACGAGCTCGTATCTCCCAGATATTGATAGATGTGTGAAAACTGGAGGAGGTTTTTGTATATGACCTCATTCTGAGTAAGTACCTCTCTCAGTTTCTTGAAATTCATTTCCATTTACCCAAGATCTCCTTTACAAAAACAAGTCTAAAATAGGAAAAACATAAGCCCAAAAAATAGGGATGAAAGATCCCATAGAATATCCCATTACGTGATAGCTGTGAGAAAATTGAAAGATTTTTTTTTTCTTGGGTCCATTCTGAAGAAAAAACTCTCTCGGATTTTAAAAATTCATCCCCTTTTTCACATATATTTCTCTTGAAGTCGACTGGTCATTTGTTGCTAGGTGCTCTTCACATATAAAATTTGATTGCCATCTGTCCCTTTGAGATTTACTTCTGTTACAAAATATTTGGAAAAATAATAATGAAATTTCCAAATATTTTAATTAAATCCTTAAATGAATTTCATGATTTATAATTTCAACATATTCATTTAAATGATTTGATAAACCATCTTGTTTTCCAAATCCATGGCTTAACAAAACCATGTGTTGCTTTGTCTGGTTGGTAAAGTATTTTCACTTTTCCCTTTTACCCATGCAAACTCATTTCACATCTGTAAATCTCCTTTTACTTTCACCATGTAAATTCTACCTATAAATTTCCTTTTACTCCTGTAAATTTTGGATGGATTTTCAAAACCATGTGTTGTTTCTTTCACGTGCAATTGTAAATTCAAATTCACATGTATGGAATATTTCTTTATATACTTTCCAGCTCTGTAAAATTTTGTTTTCACTCATAACTTCATTTATGGGCACCTGTAAATGAATTTATGACTTGTAAATTTCCTTTAACCTCAGTCATATTTGAATCATCCTCCTTTTACTTTTACATGTAGCTTCAAAAATATATTATCCTGTAGCTTCATTTAAAAAATATATCCAATCTTGAATCTAATTAAACTAATGGCCAATGAACTTTCCACAATATATCATAAATGTCCTTCTGACCAGATATAATGATATTTAAATCATTGTAAAATAAAAAAACCTATGCGATGAATCCGGAAGAACTCTCTGATCATTGTAAAATGGTTTTCGAAGGGTGGGTAGGTAGGAAATGGGTTAGGAGGAGGGGGGTCCGATTTAACATGAGGGTGACAACTTGTAAAATTTGGTAAGAGTGAAAACCACTTTTCGGACCCCCCCCCTTTGGTTAAATGTCAGAGGGGTTGGGGGTACGAAACATATTCATAGCCATTGATTTAATTTGTTCACCTATCTCAAGGCTTTTACATTTGGGAATTTTAATGCCTTAAATGCAGGGTGGGGACATAAAGTAAATTTGACTTTTGGTTTTGATGGGTGATTGATGTATACGATTATGAAGTGGGAATTTAATGGATGAGGTAAGGTAAAGTTTTATTTTATAAAATATAATTTTGTTTAAAATATAAAACGAAAATAATATTTAGATATAATGATTTTATATCCCAAATAAAATTAATTTTAATTTGAATAAAAATTTAACGAGGGCTATTGAAAATTGGGTATAAAAGCCAATATTTTGTTGAACTCTCATAAATGAGCTTGAAACTCTGCATACCAAACTAAACCTATCCAGTGCATAAATTTTGCCAAAATTTATCATGTGCTAACATTGGCTCCAATTGGGGATGATGGCCCCCCTGCGGGGCAACAAAGAACCACAGATCTTTCAATTTGCAAACCATTGCCTTGGTTATTTAGTAGTCATCACATTCCTCAGTCTGCAACTTGTGACTTGTTTTGAAACCTTAGTGACTGAAAAGTTTTAGACTAAAATCAAAACCATTGTGCAAACTGAAATCTGAAATATACACTGAACTAAAATATGTACCGCAATCTTAAACTAAACCTGAAAAAAATGCTTGAAAAAGATGCTCAGGGTACTAAGCTTATTTGCACACCTACATACCCTACATTGTTGAGAAGTTGCTGGGTCAAATGAGAATGAAGCCAGTCAAGTAGTTACTGAAATGAGTGGACTGCTTGACTGCTTGTCAACAAAATCAAAGCTAGAATATGTAATGGAAACTAATGATGGATCGGGTCCTTACGATAAAAAAATGATTGAACAATTAAGGTGAAAATAACCTCCATATAGTTTGCTACAGGATCAACATACATGATCGATTGGTTGATCTTGTAGGTATTCATTAATCAGTTTAACATGGCTGAGTTTCCCTGTTGTATCCTCAATATTAGACCACAATTTCAACTGTTCAGTTTCAGTATTATGTTTACAAACATAAATTTCATAAATCTGAAAATCAAAAGGCAATGCAATCTCCTCTTGTTTTGGCGAAGGAAGATTTTCAAAAAACTGTTTAGGATCTTGGAAACTATAGGACTGAATTTGAAGATCCAAGAGTTCAATATCCTTCTCAAATCTTTCAACAACTAACTCAAGAACACATTTTAATTTCAAGAGAAAATTTTCTCGATTTCAAACTATGAAACACGACTGTTAAAAGAACTTCATCAATTTGAAAATATGGTAACTTATACCTGAATTCTTTTATAACTTCACAAGATATAGGATTTTCCACATACCCTGTCATCTTGTTTCGCAAGAAATATGATCAATGTGTAGTGGAGTTCCCATAAGTTCCCTGAAATTCAGATTCTTTGACAATGGAGTCACCTTAAAAAGAAACTTTGAAGCTCTGGATACTTTGAACATGGAGTCGCCAGGTGAGAAATTCAGCCTTCTTGTGTTTGATCACTGTCCACCATCAATAATTAGATATGTAACTTGATAATCTTTCACGAGGAAGATACAAATTCTTCCCCACTATGGTCGCCACTATGTTATCACTCTGTAATTTCCCAAGGCTATGAAGGAAACCCATAGGTAACCAGAAAACCACTTTGGAAGCTAGGATCTAGCCCTAGGCAGGTTCTACAGGAAACCTTAAAGGGCAGGATATCCACCTTTGTTGGATTCTTAGGGTTGATAAGTGATTTAAAATAAAAGGTGAGGGGACCATATTATACCAGAGAAATTATGAATTCTGGACATGACCCTCAAGCAAAAAACATTGAAATTATTCAAAGCCAGAATTGGAGTGTACATCAAAACAAATTATGTTCTTCAATTTTCTATTGAATAATTCAGAATGTCTGGATAACATAAGAATAACATTGAAAACATAGATACAAAGACAGATGCACTTCACCAACATAAGTGACATGAGAATCTTGTAACTGTAACTGTATTACTGAAGTTTGATCAAAGGAGGCTCTGTGAGCTGCTTTACATCAAATGAGTCTTTATTTCCCATCGGTTCCCCCTTTTTTCATTTAAATTACATGAATATATAGGAAATATCACCCCCCAATATTAGGAGGTCCAATCCAACCACCTGCCTCAAAATAGAAAGAGATACACTGAAATTTTGAACTGTCTACCATGAAAAATGGACCAGACTGCTTAAAAATAGGGCTGCAATCATGAGCTCATATACCTCGTATCTTGATAGCTGTGTGAAAACTGGAGGAGTTTTCTGTAGATGACCTCATTCCAAGCAAAGACCTCTCTCAGTTTCTTAAAATTCATTTCCATTTACCCGAGATATGCTTTACAAAAACAAGTCCAAAATAGAAAAAATGTAAGTCCAAAAAATAAGGCTGAAAGATCCCATTGAATCTCCCAGTCCGTGATAGATGTGATAAAACTGAAAGAAATTTTTGTTCTTGGGTCCGTGCTGAAGAAAAACCTCTCTCGGATTTTAAAAATTCATTCGCATTTTCTTAGAAATTGCTCCGGAAGTCGACTGGTCATTTGCTTCTAGGTGCTCTTCACATATAAAATTTGACTGCCATCTGTCCCTTTGAGATTTACTTATGTCATAAAATATTTGGAAAAATAATAATAAAATTTCCAAATATTTTGATTAAATCCTTAAATGAATTTCATGATTTAGAATTTCGACATATTCATTTAAATGATTTGATAAACCGTTTTGTTTTCCAAATCCATGGCTTGTTTTCCAAATCTATGGATTAACAAAACCACGTGTTGTTTTTTTTGGTTGGTAAAATATTTTCACTTTTCCCTTTTACCCATTCAAACTCATTTCACATCTATAAAGCTCCTTTTACTTTCACCATGTAAATTCTACCTGTAAATTTCCGTTTACTCCTGTAAATTTTGGATGGATTTTCAAAACCATGTGTTGTTTCTTTCACCTCTACCTTTAAAATATTTTTACACCTGTAACTCTTGTTTTACTTGGCCTCCTATTCATAAAACTCATTTACATGAATTTCTCAACCTCCCATCCATAAAAATATTTCATATATTTATGAAATATTTCTTTATATACTTTCCAACTCTGTAATTTTTTTTTTCACTCATAACTTCATTTATGGGCACCTGCAAATGAATTTATGACCTATAAATTTCCTTTAACCTCAGTCATATTTGACTCATCCTCCTTTTACTTTTACTTGTAGCTTCAAAAATATATTATCTTGTAGCTTCATTTAAAAAATATATCCAAGCTTGAATCTAATTAAACGAATGGCCAATGAACTTTTTGCCATATATCATAAATGTCCTTCCGACCAGATATAATGATATTTAAATCATTGTAAAAATGGTTTTCAAAGGGGGTAGGTAGAAAGTGGGTTAGGAGGAGGGGAGTCTGATTTAACAGGAGGGTGACAACTGGTAAAACTTGGTAAGAGTGAAAACCACTTTTCGGACCCCCCTTTAGTTAAATGTCAAAGGGGCTGGGGTTCGAAACATATTCATAACCATTGATTTAATTTGTTCACCGATCTCAAGGATTTTACATTTGGAAATTTTAATGCCTTAAATGTAGGGTGGGGGGGACATAAAGTAAATTTGACTTTTGGTTTTGACGGGTGATTTGATGTATACGATTATGAAGTGGGAATTTAATGGATGAGGTAAGGTAAAGTTTTATTTTATAAAATATAATTTTGTTTAAAATATAAAACCAAAATAATATTTAAATATAATGATTTTATATCCCAAATAAAATTAATTTTAATTTGA
>ML803285.1:26879-57204 GCA_009831015.1 Picea engelmannii
TCGAACTCTCATAAATGAGTTTGAAACTCTGCATACCAAACTAAACCTATCAAGGACATACATTTTGCCAAAATTTATCATGTGCTAACATCCCCATGATCTGATTCCTTTTTATCTCTTTGTGTTCATACAAAGACTTATCATCCCTGAGCGACTTTGCGTAAAGGAGGACAATTGTATCATTGAATCACTTTCTGGGTTTTCATGATGAACATGCAAGGATCACTTGACATTCTTTTGTTTTCAAAAATTTGTGCACAAAAGGAGAAATCCAGGTTTAAGTGGAAGCCCAAATTGATTTCACTCGTGACACCTTATGTAATGGAAGAAGGGTGTCATGCAACCTAAAACCCAATTATTTATTATTGTTGGAAATTGGGGGAAGCAAGTAAGAAAACATGAACAACAAGTTGTTTGCACATAACTAGGCCCAATAAATAAGCCTAAAGTGATCTAGAAAGCAATTTGAGCAAACTTGTAGAAGTTCGTCAAATGAAAGTCCTTTATTTTATGGCTCAAAACAGATCACTAATAAGTTGTTGTATCCATGAGATTATTCAAAGGTAAAAATGAACTATGGGAACGGATATGGAAAGACAACTATGAAACAAACATAGCAGAAGATGATATTTATATTAGGATGGATGGTAATAGTACATGCTCCGTGATCTGGAACAATGCCTAGAAAAAATGAGGCATAGTACAACAACACTATTTATGGAAATTTTTCTCAGTTCATTTGGCCTTATTCTAGGAGAACCCCTAGCAGTAGATGCATGAACTAACACTTCATCAATCCCTACAGGAAGACAAGGTTTCTTTCACTCAATACAAATGGACTCATATATACCATTACTGGATGCAAGGCGAGAACATGACAAGTTCTAAAAAAATGATATATCTCAATAAATTATCACATAGCAAACCTCGCATTAATAAATAATCACATAACAATTCATAAACATTAAACATAACTAGAATTGATGGCTATATAAACTATGCTGAAAGGAGAAATCACACCTGATATGATGAACTGGTCGACAGTACAGTTGGAATGGTTTCCCTCGCGTCTTTCTCTTCAGCTGTATGACCCTCTGTTAGTCTTGAGATTCTCTCAATTGACAAAGAAAGATCTTAAAGTACTTGCCAAAATCATTCAACCTCCATACATATCTAAAAAATCAATACAAGTCATATTTGTAGCGCATTATTTACTCTAAGATGCATTTTTATGAGAGTGTTAGAACATACCTGAATGAGCTCCTCTTGGTTTCAAGAATAATTTATTGGAGCCATGCGTCTAATATTTGATCAAATTGCCTCCCTTGATTTGAAGTAGTAGCAACGAAGTCAACATTGACTTTGTTGTTGCTCCGTTGGATCGAGAGAGGTTTGCTCCAAACAATCGTTGTTGGCTAAGATGAAATCCCCAGGGTCAGATGCTGATTCAAAATATGATTCCGAGCCAGAAAAGGGAAGACAAATCATTGATCCAGAACCTAGTGTTACCATCACTACCAAAAAAGCTTAACCATAGGAACTAGAGGAGCCCAAAGAAGGGGAGCGTCGTTTCCACTCACAATTGTGGGTGAAGGGAATCCCACTCCATTTCATTGTTGACAGTGGTAGCCAGAAGAACCTGATATCAACAGAGGTTGTCAAGAGGTTTAAATTGACAATGAAACAACATCCTCAACCGTACACCATCGGTTGGCTCAGCCAGGGATGGGACATCTGCGTCAACCAACAATGTCACGTGCACTACAACATCAAACCCTTCAAAGAGGAGGTATTTTTTGATGTTTCCCCACTTGAATTTTGTGATGTTTTTCAAAGACAACCATATATTTGGAAACACCATGCTGTTTATGAATCTAGGCCCCGTAGTGTCATTATTACTTTGGGAGATCAATTCTACAGGGTACCGGAGGCAATCCCAAATAATGCAGTCTCTTTGATCTCTGTGAAGTAGTGCAGAAACGTGGTTTCTCAAACTAGGAGATTTGTCCTCTATATGATTCGATTGGAAGGTGAATGAAAGGTCACTCCAACCGCCAAAACCTATGCACCAGGTCTCTCTTCCCAGCAATAATAGGTGGATAGAATAGTCAAGGAGTACAAAGACATATTCACCTTGCCTACTGGGGTGCATGTGCACTGTCAGGTAAAGCACCCAATTGATCTGACACATGATGCTCCTCTGTCTAATGGCCTTTTATATAGGCATTTTGTTATGGAGAATGAAGAAATCAAACGCCAGATTCAAGAGATAATTTTGAAGGGACATATCAGACCTATATCCTGACCTTGTGGAGCCCAATTGTTCTAGTACAAAATAAGGACATGACATGGATACTTTGTATTGATTACAGGGCCATGGATAAGATCACAGTTAAGAACCGATACCCAATTCCCTAGATTGATGATCTTCTCATTCAGCTCAAGGGAGCCAAGTTTTTCACTAAAATTGATATGAAGTCAGGTTACCACTAGGTGGTGATTGAGCAAACTGATGTGTGGAAGACAACCTTCAAGTCCAAAGAATGCCTCTTTGAGTGGTTGGTCATGCCTTTCATCTCGACTAATGCCTCAACCAGATTCATGCAAATGATGAATGATATATTACGACCATTCACAAACTCCTTTGTGGTTGTATATTTGGATGACATCCTCATATTCAAAAAAAATTGGGAGGAACATTTGGAGCATATTCAATAGGTATTGGGCACCCTGCGACAACACAAGTTATATTCCAACTTGGAGAAGTGTTCCTTTGTCATGCAGAGAATCCAATATTTGGGATACATTGTGGATGAACATAGTGTACATGTGGATCCATCCAAGATCCAAGTCATCCGAGATTGGCTGATGATATAGGAGGATCTCGGTGGCCACCCACCTATTCCAACTGGCTCAATTTGGTTTTTGGTAACTTACTATTTTTAGCAATTTTTGGGTTCTAAAATTCTGGGGCCATTTTGAGGGCATAAACGACATTTTTTTCATGATTGGGAACCTTAATGAAAGTGAAAGGATTTAATTGATCCCCCTAAATGAATCTTCTCATTAATACCTTTCCAACGAGCTATCGTGCGATCAAAACGAATATTGTATGCAAAAGTTACGACCCCGGGAAGTTGATGTACTAACTTACCCCAACGAGACCCACATGAATTTTGGCGCTTCATCTCCTAGGGATAGGTTTTTGGATGTATAAGGTTTTTTCATTCATGCTTATTGTAAAAATTCCTTTAGAGCCTCATTGTACTCATCTTATTGCGAATGAGCGTAGCCGTCACATCTCTTCTCATTGATGAGCTGCCACCATTATAGCAAGCTTGTTTTCAATCTGCATTTTATAGTTTCAACATATTTCTTATTTAATAGAAGTCAAGTTTTACTGTATCTATGTTATTATTCACTATGTATCTATGTTAATATTATAAATATTTGTTTTCATGATTTCGTTCTGCTCATAAATCCAGATCAATGGTATCATAGTGGTCTGCTCGTTGTTTTTTAGTGCATTTCCTCGAAGAGGTCAAGGTATACAAAGTTGGGTCTCAAGCTTGTTTCTCTTGAGGACAATTGCTCTCGCACGCCCAAGAAACCATCCATGGAGGGATAAAATAAATACGACGAGACAATATATCCTTTCAAAATGTTGCTTGAGGAATCCCTCAAGCGACAAAGGAATGAGATGATGGTCAACTTTGTACAAATCCTTCGACGGTTGCCGACAAGAAACACATCCACCTCAAGTGGAGGCACCACCCCCTTCAATGTATATATTGGTGGGAGACTTTTTGTGAGAAAAAAGAAATAGAGGGATCCACATTATTTGCAGTTGCACCCACTTGGGGTTCCTTCAGGGATGCTATTAAGGAACAATACTACCCTGTTGGAAGTTTTGACGACTTGTATATAAGATGGACCAAACTACGACATGAAAGAGACCAAATAGTGCCAGAGTTCACCAATATCTTCCATACCTTGCGCAATAAGATGGGTATCAAATATTCTAAGTTACATTTGGTGCTCAAGTACCGCGACAGTATGCATAGATACATCCATACAAAAATGGAGTTTTTGGACATCTCATCCTTGGGTGTGGCCCCATCGATATGCTATCAAAATCGAGAAGAAGTTGAAAGAAAAGATGCAATAGTTTGGGTCTAGGAACCCCTCACAATAGAATTAGGGAAAGGGAAGCCCCGACCCACAAAACAAATGATAGAGCAAAGATAAGAAACCTTAGGACAACCAGTCCAAGCTGCAAGCAAAGAAGGACAATGGAAAGACAAATAAAGATACTGGGAAGTGGTGAAACTTCCATAAGATCCCTTGGCATAACAATGCTGATTGTCTCTCAAAGAAGTCATTAGTGGCTGAGGTGAAAGCCTTTGAATCAGATGCGGGTTCTGACTTTGAGTTAGAACTAGAATAGGGGATACAGATCATTGACGCAGAACCCAGTGCCACCGTTGCTACCACCAAGATACAACCCGATGAACTTGATGTGGGTGAAAGGAACTCCGCTGCACTTCATCATTGATAGAGGTAGCCAGAAGAACCTCATCTTAGCAGATTTCATCAAACAACTAGCCCTACACACAACGCCACACCTACAACCCTACACCATCAGATAGCTCCGCCAAGGAAACAATCTTCGCGTAAGCCAAAAGTGCTTCCTGTCGTACAACATCAAGCCATTCAAAGATGAGGTATTGTGTGATGTTTCTCCCCTTGAAGTTTGCTATTTTATTTTGGGCCAACCTTATTTATGGAAACATCATGATGTATATGATTCTAGTCCTTGTAGTGTTATTATTACTTTGAATAGGAAATTGTACAGGATACCCGAGGTAGTCCCACCTAGTTCTATTTCCTTGATCTCTTCTAAGCAATGCAGGAAGGTCATTTCTCAGACCGAGAAGTTTGTCTTCTTCATGAATCGTTCTTAGAGTGAGTGAAAGGTTGCAACCACATCCATGACCTCCACGATCGACCTCTCCACGCAACAAAAGCAAGTGGATAAGGTTGCGACAGAATAGAAAGACATCTTCTCATCACCTACTGGGGTACCTCTACAATGTCAAGTCAAGCATCCTATCGATATGACCCCCGACACATTGCTACCCAATGGGCCAATCTATTGTCACTCTGTTAGAAAATGAGGAGATCAAGCGTTAGATACAAGAACTGATCCAAAAGGGGAACATTTGACCCAGATCATCACCTTGTGGAATCCCAATAGTGCTGGTGCAGAAGAAAGACACGACCTGACAACTCTGCATTGATTACCGTGCCCTAAATAAAGTCACAGTCTGGAACTAGTACCTGATTCCATGAATCGATGATCTCCTTGATCAACTCAAGGGGGCCAAATACTTTAGTAAGATTGATCTGAAGTTTGGCCACAATCAGGTCCCATTAGAGCAGACATATGTATGGAATACTACCTTCAAGTCAAAAGAAGGTCTTTTTGAATGTTTTGTCATTCCCTTTGGTTTGAAAAATTCCCCAACAAATTTCATGAGGATGATGCATGATATCTCGTGGCATTTCACTAATTCTTTTATAGTGGTGTATCTGGTTGATATCCTCATCTACAACAATACTTGGGCATAACACTTGCAACATATTCAACAAGTTCTACACACTCTGCGACAACACACGCTATATGCCAACTTGGAAAAAATCTCCTTTGGTATTGGACAAGGTCCAATACCTAGGCTACATTGTTGATGCACATGGTGTGCATGTGGATATAGCCAACATCCAAGTCATCTGTGACTGGCCAATCCCAACCATGCTCACTGAGCTTTGGAGCTTCTTAGGCCTTGCCAATTTCTATTGCAGGTTCATGTTGGGATTCTCCCATATTTCATGGGCCCTCATCCAAGTAACCAGGGGTGGTGGTAATGAAAAATTTGTGTGGGGTCTGTCCCAAAAAAAAACATTTGATGATATGAAACAATGCTTGTGCTTAGCCCTAATGATTTCATTACCTGAACTGCAACAACCCTTTGATATAGAGAAAGATGCTTCAGACTATGATGTGGGCACAATTCTCACTCAACACGACCACCCTGTGGCCTATCATAGTGAGATACTATTAGATGTTGTCTGTGAGTAACTCAATTATGACAAAGAAATGTAGTCCATTGTGAAATCCTGCCGCTAGTGGAGGCATTACATTCTTAGGAAGGATACAATCATACACACTGATCATAATCCATTATAGTTCATGCAGACATAAGGAAAATTGAAGAATGATCACCATCAAAAGTGTTCCACATATTTACAACAAGTCCACCTCAACATTAAGTATAAAACAAGAAGTATCAATAGAGTCATTGATTACCTCAGTCAACCTCTAGTCGCGACACTCACCATGGTGATAGACTCTTGCGGCCATGAGACCTCCATATTCCCCCAGCTCTATGAGACATATCCTCACTTCGCTAACACCTACCAGATGTTGGTCACAAAAACAATTGTCACTAATTTCCATCTTCAGGACGGGCCGCTGTGCCATTTGGGCCATCTCTAAGTTCCATCAAGTGAGAAAGCAAAGATGATTTGGGAATCCCACTACAGTTGGGTGGTAGGAAAATTATTCGGCATGGAAAATACAGTGGCAGTGTTGAAGTGATATTTCTACTAGTCGAAACTTCGACATGATGTCAGCAAGTATATCCGGTCCTGCATTGCCTGCGCTATTTCCAAACCAGACACTAAGAAACAAGGCTTGTACACTCCTTTTCCTACTCCCGACATGCCCTGGGAATACATGTCGGGCCTTCCATCCACCAAGTGGGGAAATGATTGTGTTTTGTGGTTGTGGATTGCTTTTCCAAGATGGCGATTATGGTATCTTGCAAGAAGATCATCACAGTTTAGGCCACTGCCAAGATATTCTTTGAACAAGTGTGGGTACACTTTGGGATCCCACAAATCATTATCTCAGATCGGGAAAATAATTTCCTCATCACATTCTGGTCAATCCGCTTGTCACTGCTAGACACCAACCTGACCAAATCCATTGCCTTACACCCCCAGACATATGGCTAAACTGAGGTCGTCAACTGAATGATCGTGCACGTCCTGCATATGTACAATTCCAAGCACCACTGCACATGGGATGAGAGTCTTCCCTATGTTCAACACAACTACAACAGAGCCATGCATAGCTCAACTTGCCACAACCCCTTTCAGGTGGGGTTTGGATTTTAACCATTGGGTCCCATGGATGTTGCACTACCCCTTGCGACCACTTAGGAAGACAGGTCAAGGGCACTTGCCAACAGAGGAGCCAACTTTATCGGGTTTTCAAAGCAGGGCAACTCCTACACCAAGGCAAGTGGCTCACCTAGGGCAAAATTCAACAAAAATTTCCTCATCTGATGGGTGAAATCAATGAAATGGAGAACATTTATTCCTAATGGGGAAGGATTAATCCAGGAGGATCTCAGTGGCTTCCCACCTATTCCAACTGGCTTAATACAATTTTTTGGCAACTTGCTATTTTAGCAGTTTTTTGAGTCCTAAACTTTTGGGGCCATTTTGAGGGCCTAAACGACATTTTTTCATGATAGGGAACTTCAATTATAATTGAAGTCTTTCATTGAGCCCCATAAATGAATCTCCTCATCAATACCTTTCCAACGAGCTATCGTGTGCTCAAAATGGAGATCGTATGCAAAAGTTACGACCTCGAGAAGTTGATATACTAACTTACCCCAACGAGGCCCACATGACTTTTGGCACTTTATCTCCTAGGGTTAGGTTTTTGGATGTCTAGGGTTTTCAAATTCATGTTTATTGTAAAAAGGCATTTAGAACCTCATTGTACTTATCTTCTTGCGAGTGAGCGTAGCTGTCACATCTCTTCTCAGAGATAAGCTGCCACCATTCTAGCAAGCTTTTTTTCAGTCCACATTTTACTGTTTCAAAATATTTATTATTTAATAGAAGTCAAGTTTTACTGTATCTCTGTGTTAATATTATAAATTTGTGTTTTCATTTCGTTCCGCTCATAAATCCAGATGAACTGGCCCCAAAAACAATGACCGAGCTCCACAACTTCTTGGGCATCGCTAACTTCTACCAGTGGTTTGTGTTGGGGTTCTCTCATATCGCTTGGGCCTTAACACAAGTGACCAAGGGTGGAACGAAGGCCAAGTTTGTGTGGACTGTGCCCCAATAGAAATAATTTGAGGATATGAAATCCCACCTCTGCTTCAGATTATTGCAGAGGTGGGATTTCATATCCTCAAATTATTTCACGACCATTTGAGATTGAGACATATGCTTCAGATTATGATATCGGTGTAGTCCTCACTCAACATGGACATATGGTAGCCTATCATAGTGAAACTCTATATGATGTTGTTCGAAGATACCCAACCTATGACAAAGAGAAGTACTCCATTGTGCAGGCATGTCGACAATGGGAGCATTACATTCTGGGGAAGGAAACGATCATCCACACTGATCACATGCCTTTGTGATTCATGCGCACAAGGAAAGTTATAAAATGACCTCCATCAGAAGTGGTCCACATACTTGCAACAATTCCACTTGAATATCAAGTATAAGAAGGGAAACACCAACCATGTCACAGATTACCTCAGTTGACCCCTAGTGGTAGCACTAACCAGAGTTCTCAACTACCGTGGACATGAGACATATGGATGGCCACAATTATACAATAATGACTTTGACTTTGTACTACCTATCAAAAATTGAGCGTAGGAAAAATAGTTCCCAACTTTCATCTCCACGATGGGTTATCATGGCCTCTGAGCCATCTCTGTGTTCCTTCAAGCGAGCATGCAAAGGTGATTTGGGAAGCTCATTATAGTCAGGCATCGAGACATTTTGGTGTAGAAAATACAATGGCAATACTACAAAATCATTTTTATTGGCCGAAGATTCGACAAGATGTTCGCAAGTACATTGGATCCTACACCTCCTGCGCCATTTCCAAGCCCACCATCAAGAAACATGGGCTATACACCCCTCATCCTACTCTGGATAGGCCTTGGGAGTCCATCTCCATGGACTACCTGTCTGATATGCCTTCAACCAAGCATGGGAATGACTGTGTCTTTGTGGTTGTCGATCGATTCTCTAAGATGGAAATTTTGGCACCCTGCAAGAAGAGCATCATAGACGAGGCCACTGCCAAGATCTTCTTCACACATGTTTGGGTTCATTTTGGGATACCGCAAACAATTATATCCAATCAAGACAATAGGTTCTTGAGAACCTTTTGGTCCAGTCTATGGTCGATGATGGACACCAAGCTGACCAAATCGACTATTTCCACCCACACACTGATGGACAAAGAGAGGTACTCAACATGATGATTTTCCATATCCTACGAATGTATAATTCCAAACATCCACACACATGGGATGAAATCCTTCCGTATGTTCAACATAGCTACAACAAATCCCTCCACAACTCTATTGGCCACAACCCTTTTCAGGCATGCTTGGGGTTTCAACCATTGGCCCCCATTGACATAGCTCTTCCCATTGCAACCACACAGGAAGAGTCCTCCCATGCTCAGACAAAGGCTGATTGAGAAACCAACTTTTTTGAGTGCATCCAACACATCCAACAACAAGTTCATGATATTGTGCAAAAACCCAATGCCAAGTACAAGCAATGCCACAATCAACATTGGATAACACACAAATTTCAGGTGGTAGATAAGGCCTGGTTGCATTTGCAGAAAGAGCGCCTCACAGGACCCCATCAGAAGCTGTTCCCACTCTGATATGGGCCTTACACCATCACCAAGGTTGTGGGTGAGAATTCTTTTGAATTTAAGTATTCCTCCTTTCCTTGGATTGCACCCTGTATTTAATGTGCAACTGCTCCGACCATATTTTCCAACTCTCCTGGAAACTTTAGATGCGACCGAGAAATTGGCCCATACAGAACTCAATCCTTCCTACATCAAACATGTGACAATTGATCGAATCATGGATACCAAGACAAATTAAACTCGCCAACAGACTATCAAACTCTATCTGGTTGTCAAAGCAAAGCAATTTCTTCATCAGGGAAAGTGGCTCACTAGGATTCAGGTTCAACAAAAGTTTCCTCATCTAATGCAAGCACTTGACGCAATGGAGACCATTTCTTCCTAAGGAGGGAGGAATGATCCAAGTGGATATCAATGGCCACACACCTATTGAATTGGCTCAAAGCTCAATTTCCATTTTGACAGTTTTTTCCTAGTTTTTCGGGTCCTAAACTTCCAGGGCCATTTTGAGGCCCTAAACAATGTTTTTTGGGCCTGTCATAGTCACACTATAGGTTTTAGCCAAAGTGTGATGGAATCATGTGTAGTCCTTGAATAGTTCTTTCCAACGAGCTATAGTGCGCCTAAAACGAAGATCATATGCAAAATTTACGACCCTGAGAAGTTGATGTACCACCTTACTCCATCAGGGCCCACATGACTTTTGGAACTTCATCTCCTAGGGTTAGGTTTTTGGATGTTTAGGGTTTTCTCATTTATGCTTTATGTTAAAAAGGCCTTTGGAGCCTCATTGTAACCATCTTCTTGCGAATGAGCGTAGCTGACACATCATAACCTTGTTGGATTTAATGATCATAACCTTGTTGGATTTAATGATCATAACCTTCGTTTTGTTAGCGTTCATAGTCATACCTGTACTAGAGCAGAAGTCCTTGCGGATTCTAAGCTGCTTACTACGGTCATAGGGATTCCTTGCCATAGGAAAAATATCATCGACATACAAAAGAAGGATAATTACTATACTAGCAAGAGTTGGTCCAATACAACCTGGGGCTTCTAAACAATATTCTAACTTGTCAATGTAAATGCCAAAAAGGCTAGGGGATAGGGGAAAACCTTGCTTGACTCCTATATTGTAGTTAATATCTACTGACCAACCCTTTATGCTCCTAAACTTGGCAATACCGCTCTCATACAACCTTACCACAACAACTCTTAGCCTTGAGGGAACTTTTAGCTCTTTTGACCTATTCCAAAGGTTGGTCCTAAGCACATAGTCAAAAGCTTTCCTAAAGTCAACGAAACAACAAATGAGATCAGTTTTATTGTTGCGACACTCCTCTGCAATGATCCTAAGTGTGATAAGGGATCCTAAGTGTGATAAGGTGGTCCACAGTTGAATGATAACCTCTAAAACCAACTTAACCTTTAGCCCTTTTTCTGTGGCTTTCTCGCCATATGCTTATATTTGTGTATATATTTATAAGTGAGAACTTTAATTCGACATAAAAACTTGTTTTATGTTAATAAAAATATTACATACATAAAAACAACCATATACATATCTTGCCCCATAACACCTAACTTAACTCAATCTACATATCTTGTCCCCATAACACCTAACTTAACTCAATCTGATATCTTTGATATCTTTCCTCATAACACCCAACTTAACTCAATCTACAATGAATAGAAATGATGCAAATTCCAAACCAAAGTCATTCATCACACATGAATCCACATGAATCCATCTTCAATTAATAGAAATGATGCAAATTCCAAACCAAAGTGATTCATGAGACTTGAATCCATCTACAATGAATACAAATGATGCAAATTCCAAACACAATACAAAATGATTCAATTTCCAAACGCATTTACAAGATGATGGAAGAACTTTAATTACTACACCGACCTAAAGAAACAACTTATAAGACTTAAGAGGACAAAGATAAGGGTACAAATTGGAATTCCAAATTTTTGTACACTTCCCTGCACATGGACAGGAATCCTTTACCAAAGGAGGGATCCTTTACAAGGTACACACTATACATATCAACTTTAGGTCGACATTTGTGATTCTAGAAGACTTTCCATAATTCTTTCATAGATGGCAAGCGGTGGGTGCCGATTGCATTTTCTCAAAAAAGAAAATGACAAGTATTCCTCCTGCTGAATCATGGAGCGTTTTTTGCAAGAATCTATTGGACTTTCCTCCGTGGGCATATAAAATAATACCATTCTCACCATGGGCTTCCAGACAACTTTTGGCCTCTCTATACCATTCTTCTCTACCTATCTCACAGAGGCTTCTGCAATCAATCCAACGTATAACTTGGCCGGTGCGAACTCCTCCTTCAGAGATTAATGGATTCTGCTACTCCCAAACCCGAACCCAAATCGATACTCGAACCTTTGGAGAAGGTGCAGACTCCTCAAGATATGGAATCTGATACTCCCAAATCCAAACCTGCTCCTCAAGATAAGAAATTTGTTACTCCCAAATCCAAACCTGCTCCTCTTCTTGACAACCAAGAAGAAGAGAAAGTGGGTAATGAATACGTTACGCCCATCCAGCCAGAGGATGCTGAAAATCCAAAGCCACCAACAAAGTTCCGGGTTCCTTGGCCAAGGACTCCATATCCCCATGCCCAACTCGCCAAGATTAGTCAATCTGGAACTGCTGATATTCCTACTTTTCCCGAGGATCAACACAAGGATGAAGGAAAAAAAGGTGGAGGTGATGAGAACAGGCACAAGGATGAAGGAAAAGAAGGTGGAGGTGATGAGAACAGGCAAGACTAAATGTTACACAGTCTAAAATACTCGCGTTGTTACCCTGACCAAATCTGAAATGCAAAAAATATTTTATAGGTTATATTATTGTGCAATGTGACAATGAGGAAGCTTTAATATTGAGAGGTTTTGTTATAAATAAGTTAAGAGTGAGTAGATTGGTTATTGATTGCTATAGTTGCAGAATCCTTAAATTTAAAATGTTCATTGCTGTGGTTGCATAATCCTTAAATTTATCATGAGTTGCTCAGAATTAAACATTTAAGAAGATAACAATAAAGACATTGGAATATTTTGTATGTTGGGTATTTGCATTAATAATTCTTAAAACTTGAAGTCACAACAAATAAATAAACATTCATGCAACAAATTGTATGTTTGGAATTTGCATATTAAAAATAAATATTCTGTAAATTAACAATGAACAAAGTCTTTTGTATGTTTAGAGTATGTATAAATTCATAAATTAACAATTAAATTTGGATATTATCAGAAGTGTTTATCAAACCCCTGTCTAGATGGGTTTGTACAAGTTCAATATGTGGTATTATGAGTTGTCTATTAATTAGCAATCAAGTCTCTTTTATGTTTGGAACTCTGTTGTATGTTTTGAGAGATGGGTTTGTGCAAGTTTATTATGTGACATTATGAGAGTTGTCTATTAATATATATATATATATATATATATATATATTATAGTTATGGACATTTTTTTTTCCAAGTGTAACATCTTTTTTTTTTCAAATGTTTAAGTTTCATAATGGTAGTGTTTTTCTGAAACAATATGGATACATATAACATTGTTTATGGATTGGATCAGTCTGAAAACAATTAATAGTGAGTTAAGTTGAATTGATTAGTTATTATTACTTTTTGTTTAAATTTATGGAGGTTATATTTAGTTATGGATTAAGACGAAATGATATTTTATAATAATAAAAGATGTTATAAAATAAATCAGATCTTTTAATTCATGAAAAATAAATATATAAAAAAATGAGATTTGAATTTAGGTTGGGAGAATACCAACTTTCCTCTACCACTCCATCTAATCCAATTAACAATGCCAATTATTTAATTTAAAAACTCTTTCCACTTTCAGAAAGGCTAACTTTACTATGTTTGATATTTTATTTTATTTTAAAGTCAAAGGAGTGATTATAGTATTTAATTTAATACATAGACATGCATAGCTGAACTCACCTCCATGTGAAAAGTAAACATATCAAAAAGTGGGACTTCAATTTGGGTTGGGAGAATACCGACTCTCCTCATCTGTTCAATTTAAATCCAATTAACAATGCCATTTTTTAAAGTTAAAAAACACTTTTTCCATCTTAAGAAAGACAAATTTTATAAAGTTCAATTTTTGGAGTCAGAGAAGTGTTTATGTAGTATTTAATTTAAATACATCACATGGATATTCTGAACTAGTCTTTATGTGAAAAGTCAACATATCAATAAATGAAATTTGAATTTGAATTTGGGTGAGGAGAATTTATCCATTCTCCTTTTATTACTAAATCCAATTAAGATGGAATTTCTTAATTTAAAAACTCTCCCTACTTTCAGAGGGGCATACTTTATCATGTTTGATGTTTTTTTTTTTTGATAGTAGCAGTGTTTATACAGTATTTATTTCAAATACAACGACATGCAGAGCTGAACTCACCTTTATGTTGATACTAATTATAATAATATGCAATCGCAGCATCGGCAAGGACCTGAAATACCTTAGATGTATCCATTTTTCTCCCTTAGATGTATCCATTTTTCTGCACAAGTTCTAGGATTCATTGATATCACGACATTTAAAATAAAATAAGAGTTTTGAAGATTTCAGTAAACGGCCTTTTGTTCTTGATATTCATTTTGACAGCTGCTCATAATCGATGGAGAGCTACTCTAGCACATAGAAATCCGGTGTTCATCTGAACCATGCTATACTTATAGAATGGTAGCACAGTTTAGTAACTCTTAAAAAAAAGCAACAAGTATTATGGAGAGCTCTACTCTACTTCCAGATCGATCCTCTGGCGCAAACACATTCCGCTGTGAGTGAGCAAGCATTAGAAGAAATCAAATTAGCACAGAGAAATCCGGTGTCCATCTGAACCAGGCTATACTTATAGAATGGTATCGCAGTTTAGTAACCCTTAAAAAGCAGCAAGTGTATCTGCATGTACTTATATTCATGGATTTTTCTACTCTTGATCATCATTGATTTGACAAAATAAGAAGTAAATAAATAATACAGAGAAGACAGATTAGGGACAAGAAAGTGTAGAGCTTATTTTTATTAGATGAAAGGATGAACCCTATAGCAGAGAAACATTACAACTGAATCAAGAAACAAAACAAGAAATCCTAACTACTAGTACAAGTGGTCAAAACAACTGGCAGTGTACAGTCACATAGTGTTGATGTTATAGTTATAACTAACACTCCCTCTTAAACTCAACAGTTACAAAAATCAGCACTGATAATGCCCACGTGTTGTCTCTGAAAATAAAAAATCTTTTTGCCTAATGGCTTTGTAAAGATATTTGTGAGCTGATCACCTGAGCCACAAAATTGAAGGGCGATTTCACCATTATTGACTAGCTCGCGTATGAAGTGAAAGCGAGTGTCAATGTGCTTTCTTTTCTTGTGAAAAACATAGTTTTTGGATAAAGCAATTGTTGAAGTGTTGTCACAAAAGATAGGAGTTGGTTCATTTTTTGTATGTGACATATCATTCAATAGTCTTCACAGCCACACAACTTGATAGGAAGCTGAGGTAGCAACAACATACTTTGCCTCTGCAGAAGATATTGACACAATGGGCTGCTTCTTTGATGCCCAAGAAATTAGGTTCGTGCCCAGGTGAAAAACATATCATAAAGTGCTTTTCCGGTCATCTAGGCTACCTGCAAAATTACTGTTAGTGTAACCAAAAAGATGATTATCTTCAGACCGAGTGTACCATAAGCCAAAATTGAGAGTGCCAACAACATATCTCAGAATCGTTTTCGCCATCTTTCAGTGAGAATCTTTGGGAGATTCCATGAACCTGGGAACAAAGTCAGTTGCATACATAATATCTAGCCTAGTTGCTGTAAGATACGACAAACTGCCTACTAAACTTTTGTACAAGGTAGAATCCACTGTAGGGCCTTCATCTTGTTTGCTCAATTTTGTGCTTAGGGGTATAGGATTTTCTGCTGGATTGCAGTCTTCCATGCAAATTTTTTTGATGATGTCCATTGCATACTTTTGCTGACAGACAAAAATCCCTTTGGTTGATTGGTCAACCTCAATCCCCAAAAAATATTTCATTATGCCAAGTTCTGTCATTTCAAACTCAGATTGCATGGCATGTTTAAAACTTGTTAACTCAAGATTTCCAGTATATATCATGTCATCAACATATACACATACAATCAAAATTTTACCTTGTTGATCTGTTTTGGTGTATAGAGTTGGCTCATTTTGGTTTCTACTGAAACCAATCTTGATCAGGTAAGTGTTAATTCTGCTGTACCAAGCTATTGGAGCTTGCTTTAATCCATACAAGGCTTTCTTCAACTAATACACTTTGGCTGGCTGCTCTTTGACTTCAAATCCAGGTGGCTAATCCACATAGAACTCTTCTTCTAAGACACCATACATGAAAGCTGACTTGACATCCATTTGGTATACTTGCCATTTGTGTTGAGCTTCTATGGCTAAGAGAGTCCTTACAATGTCCAACCTTGCTACTGGAGAAAAAGTTTCACCATAATCAATGCCTGGTTGCTATGATAATCCTTTGGCAACAAGTCTTGCTTTGTATTTTTCAATCTGCCCCTTTTCATTGAGTTTAGTTTTGTAAACCCACTTGACACCAATACTTGTCTTATGTTTGGGAAAATCAACAAGATCCCATGTCTTGTTCTTCTCAATGGAATCAATCTCTTGGTTCATGGCTTGAACCCAATGTGGCTCTTTAACTGCCTCTTTAAAAGATGTAGGTTGACATGACATTAATGCAAAAAGATTGTGCTGATCAATATCATCCAACTGCTGATGGATTTCTCTCAAGCTTTGAGTTCTCTGATTTTGAAGTTCAAAGGATGAATTTCTACTTGAAAAAGAGTTGACCTGAGGACTTTCAGGTTGTGCTTGTACTTGCAATCTTGGAAGGACAGGCTGGTATGTTTGTTGTCCTAATTTTTTTGTGTTTTCAGGAAGTGGCAACAATGGATTTTGACTGTCCATAGGGCAATTTTCAAACTCACTCCAGAACTGATTTTACAGAAATTTAACATCTCCGTTGAGAATGAGTTTCTTGGAAATCGGATTGTAGAGTCTCTATGCTTTAGATGTCTCACTGTAGCAAAAAAAAATGCATTTCTCACTGTAGCAAAAAAAAATGCATTTCTCACTTCGATCATCAAGTTTCCTCCTCAATTTGGAAGGTATGTGGGTGAATGCAATGCATCCAAAAATCCTTAGATGATCAACATTTAGCTTTGTCCCACTCCATGCTTCTTGAGGTACCTTCATCTGGACACTAGTGGTTGGAGATCTATTCAGGAGATAAACTGAGCATGCTACTGCTTCAACCCAAAATAGATTTGACAGACATTTCTTTCTAAGAAGGCTCCTTGCCATGTTCATTATAGTCTGATTTTTCCTCTCAGCCACTCCATTTTTTTGTGGAGTATACCTGACTGTAGTTTGCATGATTATGCCTTGGGATTTGCAGAAATTTGCAAATTATTTGGAGCTGTATTCTCCTCCTCCATTTGGCCTGAGAGCTTTCACATACTTTCCACTGTTTTTCAGCTTCATCCTTGAACTCTTTGAACTTTGCAAAGGTTTTAGACTTGTGTCTAAGGAAATAGATCCATATTTTCCTGCTAAAGTCATCAATAAATGTTAGAAAATAAATACTACCACCTATTGACTTTGTTTGCATTGGTCCACAGAGGTCAGTGTGAACCAACTCTAGGTGTTGTTTGGCTTGAGTGGAGGACTGTGAAAATCTTGTTCTCTTATGTTTTCCAAGAATGCAAGACTCACATGGGGGATTTTTCTCTTTGAAGATAAGTAGACCTTTGACCATGAAGTGCTTCTGTAGAAGGATTGGACTCTGAAAAGGTAGATGTCCAAATCTTGCATGCCAAACCATAGTTTCATTGGGGGTGGATTCACTTTGTGCATAAGATTGGATCAAATTTGCAGTTCTAAGGGTCAGAGGAAACATTCTATTCCTAGTCATGTGGATTTCAGAAATCAATTTTCTGCTGAGAGATTTGTCATATATCCTACATGATGCTCCTTCAAAGAGTACCTTATATCCATTTTCAACTAGTTGTCCTACACTTAACATATTATGTTTCAAATCTGGAACACGATAGCCATTGTTTATGTCTTTCTTTACATTTTGTTTAGTGAGAATAGGTACAATTCCTTTTCCTTGAACTTTGACTAAAGAGTCATCTCCAAGTGTAATATCAGATGAAATAGAGGAATCAATGCATGAAAGTAAATCTTTGTTACCTGTCATGCGATTGCTGCATCCAATGTCCAACAACCAAAGATCTCTGTGTTGTTCTTGAGTCTTGTGGCATGAGAGAAACATTCCATCTGAGGTTTCTCCTTCATGATTTGAGACATTTTCTCTGCTTGAGTGTTGATCTTCTTGCTTCTTTCGGCATTGAAATCCATAATACCCATACTTTTTGCAGTAATAACATTGTATGCTTGCTTTTTTATTTGATCTCCTCCCTCTGCCTCTTTGAGGCTGGAAATTCTGATTCTAGTTTTGATGTCTGTGACCTTCACTTGAGTGATTGTTACTTGGAATTCTACCTCTTCCTTGGTGATCTCTGCCTCTGCCTCTACCTCTCCCTCTTATGAACGAGAATTGAGTCTTGAAGACATTGACTATTAACTCATATTCTAGATGTAGTCTGGTCTCATGTGTTGATAGAGAACCCATTAGTTCATCTGTGGAAAAATTTGACAGATATTTGGATTCAAGGATGGCTGTAACAACCATTTCAAATTTCTTTGGAAGACTTATAAGGAATTTCTCAACAATCTTCTGAACAGGGATGACTTCACTGGTCAACCTGATCTGGTTTACAATTCCCATGAATCTGGTCTTAAATTGATCAACGTTTTCAGACTCTGTCATTTTTAAAGTTTCAAAATGCGTCCTCAAGGTCTGCAGCTTGACTGTTTTGACCCTGTCATTTCCTTGGTAAGATGATTGTAGGATGTCCCAGGCCTGTTTTGAAGTAACAAAACCTGTGATTTTGGAGAAAATCGAGTCATCCATAAAGTTTTGAATCTAGAACTTTTCCTTATTCTCTCTTTTCCTTTGTTCTTCCTGAGAAACTCTCTCTTGATTGGTCATGGAAGCTAGTACTGCAGGATATGGTTCCACATAGCCATGATCTGCTGGATCCCAACACTCCTGTGCTTGTAAGAAGGATCTCATTCTAAGAGACCAAAATTCATAGTTCTTTCCAAGAAGAATCGATCCTTGTGTTGGTCCTAAATTGTTAGAAGTGGTCATCTAGAAAAGAATTCGAACATAAAAAAAATGTTAGGGATTTTCGTGCTTTACCTGTTTCTCGCACGTAAAACCAGGTCTGTGAAGTTCTCTGTGTGACTTCGGGCTGAAAAATGCGAGGCTAAACACTTCTTTAGCTTCAATCTGGTTGGATCTGACTATCTGAGCACGAGATCTACAGAGTTCCATGCTCTTTTGTTTATCGAATGTAGCCCCTCTAATGGTGGAATCGGGCTATTTGAGTATACTCGAGAGCCAAAAAAATTTGAAGTTCATCTTCTCATGTGACCAGGGGTTGAAAACCAAGCGCTTCAGGAGTTTTGACGCGTGAAGGCCTCAGTTCCTCCAAACATGCAAATGGCCGAATAGCCGAATTGATGCAAAGATCAACGTTCCTCGTTGATCTAAGATCAACGACTCACAATTACTTCAGGAGTTCGGGCTTCAGAGCCTTCCACCGCTCTTAATCAAAAAACTTTTGAAGTTCCGAATCGACAAACTATTCGTAGAGATGTAGATCCAATGATCCTCATATCTCTGCAAACCAATGGCCAAGATTTACTTTGAAACTTCGATGTTTGAGAGTTTCTGTCTGCTGACTCGCGCTAACCTCTGAAGTGTCAAATCTCTGAAGTGCAAGATCATCCTCCATGTGTCCTCTTGATTAGACAACTGAGATTTACTTCAGAATCCCGGGCTTCGAGATTTCCGAGATGCACAACACCAAAAAGCTACGAAGTGTTAACTTTCCAAAGTGTCATATCTGTCAACACGTGTCCTCAACCTTCAACAGTTCATGTTTACTTCGTGCTTCGGGCCTTTGGGAGTTCTTGCTTCACGTTTCCGACTCTCCTCCGAAGTGGCTATCCTTCGAAGTGTAGGATCTCCTGCCACGCATACTATGCCATCAATGGCCTGGATTTACTCTGGCTCTTCGGAGCTTCGGGAGTTCTTGACCTAGCATACTTTCGTTCTTCCAGGGTGATGATCTTCCGAACTTTCGGAATGATGACACATGTCCAATGAAACCAATGGCTAATATTAACTTCGAGAAACTAGCCCTTCAACGATTGCGACTCCTTCACACTCCTTAGACCTCCAAAGTGCTCTAGCTACAAATTGTGGGATCACATGACGCGTGTCCCTTCTGGCTCCAACGATCTAGATCTACTTTGCACCTTCGGGACTTCGAAAGTTTTTCTACCTCCACACTTGATTTCTCTCGAACAACGAACCAACGAAGCACTGATAGGATGCCACACGTCCTCCAATCCGATGATGTATATTGGCTTCGGGTCTTCGGGGGAGATCGTCTGATACGTGTCCCCTGCATATGACGGTGCTCAGTTACTTCGACTCTTCAAGACTTTGGGAGTCTAGTCTCGTTTGTGCCTAAAAGTAGAAATCCTCCGAACTTTCGAAGTACGAAGGAGGCTAAGGGTTAAACACCGTGCGAATTACCTGGATCCGACGATTGTCGATCCATTGGCTCAGATCCGACGGCTGGGATCTGTTCGTCTCTTCTACTCACTCCTCGATCTGTCCGGGCTTCATTTAATGGCCCAGATATTTTCTCGCGGCCGATCCAATGGTAACTGTAGCTTCTCCTATGATACAATTGTATTTTCCTTCTGAAGAAGGGATTCCATGAATCTTTAAACGCTTTGTTATTCTACCTCTTTGATTCCTCGTGCTTTGATGTCTCCAAGGATATTTTGAGCGGACTTCTCTCCAAGCTCTGTGAAGAGTCTTACCTCCGGTGCTCTTGTCTGTGAGACAATGTATTCTATATGCTCTTCCTCTTGGGATCTGGCTGCTCTCCAGGATCTGTTAAGAGGCTTACATCCTAATCTCTGATACCATGACAAAATAAGAAGTAAAGAAGATAATACAAAGAAGACAGATTAGGAACAAGAAATTGTAGAGCGCATTCATATTAGATGAAAGGATGAACCTTATAGCAGAGAAACATTACAACTCAATCAAGAAAAAAACAAGAAATCCTAACGACTGGTACAACTGACCAGAACAACTGGCAGTGTACAGTCACATACTGTTGAGGTTATAGCTATAACTAACATGATTGACTTCAATATCATTAACTACACACTCATCTTATTGTGTTGTGAAAAAATAGAACAAAGATATGTATATAACATAGTACAAATATTTTAGTGTATGTTGGTTAAAATATCACATCTTATTGTGTTGTGAAAAAATAGAACAAAGATATGTATGTAACATAGTACAAATATTTTAGTGTATGTTGGTTAAAATATCACAGAGATAATAGTGCATATATATAATAAACTAGTGAAATCAATATCCATTAAAACCTCATAATGAACAAAGATATGGAGAAAATAACCAAAGACACACTTTATTATAAAGATAATATTATATATATAATAAATTAGAGGCAAAAATGTACTAGCTAAAAGGAATATGCATCAAAAACACATAATGAACGAAGATATGGAGAGAATGACGATATGGAGAGACTGTTTTTTCAATCAGAAAAAGTACTTATATTAGAGAATATAAAATGTCTTTTACAAAAAGTCCATATACTACTCCCTTTTACATAATCATACCATGAAATTATACATGTTGTCCACATATAAGATCCTCCTGTGTTTACAATACTGATTTCAAAAACAACAAAAAACAAAGTCTTCAACTTTGTTGCAAGAGAAGTTATATGATTGACATTCTTCTGAAACTCTCTTTATGTATTTCTGTTTCTTCTGCATGGTATATCATACCTTCTTCCAACTGTAGTGCTTGCTTGGATAATTGATCAACTTCTTTATTGAATTCTCTATAAATATGTTGTGCTTTTAATTGTTGAAACTTCCCTCTCAAACATCGAATTTTTGTCATCCAAGGCTGAAGTGAACTCACCTGTAGATTGTTTTCATGAGAAAACCAATCAATAATTATCTTCGAGTCTCCTACTAGTTGTAAAATTTTAATCTTTTTGAAATGTGCAAAGTATAAAATACACCACAGTTGTAACATCCCCGGCCCTCCCGAGACCTGACAACACTACCTAAACACTCTTAAATTTGCCATTTACTGCTCTGATACCATATTGTAACGGCCCCGACCATCACTCCACTTGTCGGGCAATGCTACTATGCGTCAAACATTCTCATACTTACATAGTATGCATTTAAATGGATTTAAATGGCTTAACAAAGTAAACATATAATTACTGTTACCATACAGAATTAATGGAATCAACAGTAAATATCATCGCAATGGAATACATGATAATATTGCAAGCATCATAGACATGTACCACATATAAATTAAACACATGCATATACTTATCTTTGAAACTGTAGTAACTCCACAACCACGTGCAAGCTTCCCACAAACCTCCCATCCTTAGACCTCACTTCTTATCACGCTAAGAAGTGGGTCACCCCCGAGCTGGGAATAAGGTACACCCCAAGGTAAGGGAATCCTAGACTAGACTGAGGTTATAGGAAAACTGCACAAAGCAATCAGAAGGATTCTCCCCAGGAGCCTTCTTACGCCCACTACTCACGGACTCTCATTCCCCACATGCCTGTTCCGGCTGGGAGTATACACCTTCACAAGCACATTCCATCGGTGCTTCACCTCCCCTCTGGGTCTCGGTAATAGGCCGAATCAAAAATTCTTAGAGCTCCGTAGCTGGTGCTGGACTCTCTCTTAGAAGAAACCCACTCCCCAGCAGGCTCCCTCACCTAGAGAGAGTTTCTCATAGACCTGACTACCTGTCTCTTCTACCACGGGCCTGGCAACCCGGTTCTTCCACTAGTTCCCAATTCAATTCCGGCAAGTTCAAGATAACAACAACAACATCAATGTTTGGTCCACTCACGGGTGACAGTGGTAACAGGAAAACGAGGTGTGTAAACAGGGAACGACAATAGGCCACTAAAACACAACACGGTTTAGGTAACACCTGTTTGCAGGATGTGTGACAAGCAATTGATGCAAAGGTTGAACACAGACACAACAATTCGGATAGTGGTGTATCAATTTCTCAAGAAAACATCACAGACCTCCGTTTTCAGAGCGACGCGAGGTTTATAGAACTCAGACGCAGAGATTGTTTTTGGTTCAGACAATTGGACGATCCCCTGGAGGACGAACCCTCATCTCATCTCAATTCCTCAGTTAAATTGAATGTGCTTGGGCCAACACATGTTTCCCATGATGCTGCATGTGCTCCATCAACATGCATTCCCTCTTGCACACGTTCCCCCCTTCTAGAAACTTAGGATAAAAACATACATTTCACATAACTTTTGGAATAATAATAAATTATTATTCCTAAGGACTTAAGCCCCTAAGATTATCCCCTAGGCTCAACACTTAGACTCTCTTTCCAACCTTTCAACCCCTTTTCCCTTACCCACCTTGTGGAAGCTTTGTCCCCCATCACTCTTTCTTTGTGGTCGGTTTGCATGCAACAATGTTTAATATTTATTAATTTTTTTCATATTACATATACAAAAACATGCTCCTGGCCTTTGACACTTAGGCTCTCCGGCCTAATAAACACATAATCCCACCAGCTTATCAATACTTGGCTCACTAGCCTACAATACATGATTTACAATTCATAAACATGATTACAACATGGCTCACCCATGGGGATATTACAATCCCCTCCCCTTATTTTTTCACTATCCTCAGTGCAACTTTTACACAACATCAATAAGATTTCCAAAATATTCAAAAAGCGGCGGATATTCTGCCCGCATAGCATCTTCATGTTCCCAAGTCGCGTCCTCAGGACCGTACCAGGTCCACTGGACCTTTACAAGACCTATGGCTCAATTCCAGAGTTGTTTGTTTTTCTTGTCCAATATGCGCGCAGGATGCACTTGCAGGACACCTTCTTGTTCCACCTGAATAATGTTCCAATCAATTACATGATTAGCATCAGGTATATATGTTTTAAGAAATGAAACTTGAAACCCATTATGTACATTCATGGATGCAGGTAATGCAACTGGCCCAATCCTTTCTAGGATTTTAAATGGCCCACAAAATATGGCTTCCAACTTGGCGCAGTTTCCCAGCTTCAGGGAAATTCTATTGGCTTTTACTTTCAGGAAAACATGATTACTCACTTTGAACTCAGTGGTTTCTGTTTTTATCAACATAACTTTTCTGCTTGTCTTGGGAAACCTTTAAATTCTGCTTAAGTTTTAGCATTTGTTCTTCCATTTCCTTGAGCAACTCTGGTCCAACTATTGCCCTATCAGCTGGATTATCCTAGCTTACTGGAGTATTTCACTTTCTTCCATAGAGTGCTTCAAATGGGATCATCTTCAACGATGCTTGATACCCATTATTGTAGGTGAATTCTACCAAGTGCAGGTAGTCTTCCCATTTCGATGGTTTGTCCATCACATACATCCTTAGCATGTCTACTATTACCCTGTTCACCCTCTCTGTTTATCTATTAGACTCATGACGATAGGCTGTGCTAATGTTCAGATTCATTTCGAATCCTTTGACCAACCCTTTCCAGAAATTTGAGGTAAATTTCGGGTCTCTGTCAGACACAATTGTCTTAGGGATTTTGTGCAATCGTGTTCTTCACAAAGATGTCAGCAACATCCGCTTCCTTGTGAGTAGTCTTTAATAGAATGAAATGGGCAACTTTCGTAAGCTTGTCCACCACCACCATAACTAAATTATGTTGCTTGCCTCTTCTGGGCAATCCCATGATGAAATCCATTGCCATTACTTCCCACTTCCACTCAGGAATGGGTAAAGGTTGCAGCAACCTTGCTGGGTGCCTATGCTCAACTTTAACCTTCTAGCACTCCATACATCTGGCAATGTATCCAACGATCTCTTTCTTCATACTTGGCCAAAAGTAATGGCTCTTGACTATTGCCACAGTTTTCTGATATCCAGGGTGCCCAACATAAGGCACATTGTGCATTTCATGCAAAATCATACGTTTCAAGTCCTGGACATTAGGTACATAAATTCTGTTTTTGTATAGAAGTGTTCTGTCAGTTTCCAATTTATAATTTTCCACTTTCTGTGGCATCTCACCTTGTTGTGGCTTTGCTACCAGCTTCATGTACTGCAAATATTCATTCGCAGCTTCCAATTTTTTTCCCTTTATATCAGTTCGGTATGTGCTAATGACTATAACATGTAATTCATGTACTCTCCTGCTGAGTGCATCAACCACTTTATTTTTCTTTCCTTTGATATGCTTGATATAAAAATTGTACTCACAAAGAAACTCCAACCACCTACTCTGCCTAGCGTTCAAGGTTGGCTGATCAAACAAATACTTTAGACCATTATGGTCTGTTCTCAGTTCGAACCTCCTTCCCATGAGGTAATGCCTCCATTTCTTTAGAGTGTGTACTATGGATTCCAACTCAAAATCATGAGTTGCATAGTTCCTTTCATTCTCTTTCAACTTTCTACATTCATAACAAATTACAAATCCATTTTGATTGAGGACCCCTCCCATTCCTTCTTTGCATGCATTAGTTCACACCACGAAATATTTGTTTGGATATGCAATCCTCAAGATTGGAGCACTGGTTAACAGTTTCTTCAATTGCTGGAATCTTTTCTCATAATCCTATGTCCATTGAAACTTCTTCTCCTTCCTTTGCAAGGAAGTGATAGGGTGAGCTATCCTCGAGAACCCTACGATAAACCTTCTGTAGTAACCAGCTAGACCCATAAAGGATATGAATTCCGTCACATTCTTTGGCATTGACCATTCTCTCATGGCCTCAATCTTCTCAGGATCCACATCTATCCCATCCTTCGAGATAATATTCCCCAAGTAATGGATTTGCTCATGATAAAACAGGCATTTGCTCAACTTGGCATATAGTTGGTTCTCTCTTAGTACCTGCAACACCATCCTCAGATTCTATTCATGCTCTTCCTCCGACTTGGAATACACCAGAATGGCATCTAGGAAGACTATGAAAAACTTGTCTAGATAGTCCCTGAATACACCATTCATCAGACACATAAAAACAACGGGTGTGTTCAACAACCCAGATGACACCACTGTGAACTTGTAATGACCATACCTTGTTCTAAAGGCGATCTTGTTGATGTATTCATCCTTTATCCTTACCTGGTGATATCCCGACCTAAGGTCTATCTTCAAAAATATCTTCGCATCCTTCAACTGATCGAAGAGGTCATCAATCCTCGGAAAATGATACTTGTTCTTTACAGTCACTTTGTTCAATTGTCTGAAATCGATACACAATCTCAGTGTTCCATCTTTCTTCTTCACGAACAGGACCGGGGCTCCCCAAGGTGACACACTTGGGCATATGTACCCCTTCTTCATAAGCTCTTCAAGTTGCAATTGCAACTCTTTCAGCTTTGGCGTACTCATTTTGTAAGGAGCTTTCGACACTGGAGCTTCTCTAGGCATCAAGTTTACAGAGAAATCAATATCTCTCTTCGGGGGTAATCCAGGTACCTCTTGAAATACATCTTCAAACTCCTTTAACACTACATTATCTCCAATAATTGACACCTTATCCTTAGGTGTTTCCTCCACATGAGCTGCAAATAATTGACAACCTTTTCTGTAGCACTTCTTCAGCTACATTGTTGAGATTTATCTAATAACAACAACTTTGGGAATTCCTTGGACTGTTTTCCGATTCCCTTCCTCATCCAAGAAAGTGAATTCCTTTTTACGACAATCCAAGATGGCATGGTGCTAGTCCAACCAGTCCATCCCAATTAGACAGTCATAAGAACCTAAAGGCAGAATATTCAGTTCAACCTTTGTGCTCAGTCCTTTCATATCCACTGGACATGACTTAACTAACTTAGTGACTTTTCTCTTGGTTCCTGTATCCAGCTGCACTAACCAAGACCTTTCATGTTTTCTTCTTGACAAATGCAAACTTTCCACCACTCTAGGATCTACATAAATATGGCTAGCCCCTGAAACAATTAAAATATTAAATGGTTGGTTGTTAACCATACCTTCTAATTCAATCATGTGTGACTGAAATTCATCTTTCTTGTTGTCCAGGGATGCATAGATCCTTGGCATTCTATTGCCCATGTCCTCCACTATTTCAGCTTCTGAACATTATGGACAACTCTCACTTTGCCATTTTTGTAGGGGAAATCTCTAAACTTATGGTTTCTGTGACAGCCCCAACACTGAATGAGCGTCTATCTTGGCCTTTGTTCCCCTACTTCAGCCATTCTAGGATCTCTAAACGATGGTTGTCCTTGAGGAATATTTCTAAAAAAAGGAGTTTTGTTTCTCTTCTGCTTCTGTTCTTTATTGAACTTCCTCTGGTCGCCCCAAGCCTTCCGAAAGGTAGGCTTTTCTCTTTGCTGCTCATATAAGCATTTCTCTCTTCTTATCGTTTCTTCCATGGTCTTAGGGTCATCATACTAGATCTTGTCACCAACGAAAGGTGGCAATCCACTCAAATACCTTTGAATATTGACAGTTTCCTCTTTGATGAACGGAACATACTTCAACAATTCCAAAAACCTACGTTCATACGTTTCAATGATCATGCTGGCTAGCTTGAGTTCAAAGAACTCCTTCATATTTCTGTCATAATATCTCTTAGTCGAATACTTCTTCTTGAAATACTTCTTGAATTCTTTCCAAGTGATATCTTTCTCTCTAATGTTCTTCACCTGCACAAGTTGATCCCACCACATGGATGCTTTTCCTTTCAGTTGATACATAACAATTCTTCCTTTCGCATGAGAGGAATAGTTCTGTAGTTGGAAGTATTTCCTCATACCAAGCAACCACGTTTCGACATATTCCTCCTTCTGATGTTCTCCATCAAACGTAGGAGGCTTAATCTTGTTCATCTCTCCCTTCAATTCATCCACTCCTGATCTCCTGTGATTTCTGGTAGGAGATGGGCTTGAACTACTGCGTGTCCTTCTCTTGGAGCGACCTTAGGAGTGATGATGGTGTCTACCCACACTCCTCGACCTTCTTCTCTCAGAAGTATGGTGACTCCCTGTTCTGCTCGAGTCACTCTCCTTATCCAACTTCTTTTCTATTCTCTCCAAACTCTTTAACAACTTTATGTTGAATTCTCCTTATTTTTCCTGAACTTTTCTGAGCTTTTTGCTATCTGCTCGGCGATTTTGGGCATCTTTTTGCAATCCTTCAATGATATTCCTTATGTTTCCTTCCTTATCTATCTATTCTCCATGGCCATTGGACTTCGATCCTTCAACTCCCAAATGAACGTCCATTCCTTTTTCTTCGTCCTCAGAACTGGAAGCAGTCCCTACCCTTTCCATTTCTTTTGCACTCAGTGGCAATTCTATTCGGTTCTGGTGCTTGTTGAAATTCTACATCACAATGTGCAGACAACTAGAATTTTTCAGGTCATTATTCCTTAACAAACTCCATGACATTCATAAAAAACTTGATTCAAGAAAACGTTAAGTTTCCACGAATTTTCCGAGCTCTGCTCGACTCTGTAGTGCACTCAGGCCTTAGCCCTTTTTTCTCTCGGTTTTCCCAACCCACGTGACCATGGTTCATGACCAAGCACTAGATCTCAAGGCTCTCTAATTGAAACTTCGGGGTTTCAGGTTTCGGGGTTTTGGTCCTGGAGGCTCCCACACTCGCTTCCCTCTCCAACTCCCGACTTTCGAACTTTCGACCTTTCTAGCCACCGGGCCCACAACACAACTGTCACCAACCACGATGGTGACACATGGTGTACTTAAGAAGTTCCACGTTACCTCAGGTGATGCCATCTAGCCCCACTGCATCTACTTTTCCTTCGTGGTCAACTGGCACGTGGCACACATCCCATGGGTCCACATCCATCCAAGTGACGTTAACCCAAACCACTACTTCTGCTCTTCGAGATTTCACGATTTTGGGCTTCAGGAGTTTGTGCATCAGCACATCCGAGTTCCCTCGATAGCCAAAATCCTGAAATTACTCTCTGCTCTTTGTCTCGATCCAATGAACGATATCTTTTTCTCATATCTATGGTGTAGATATTCTCGGGACTTTGAAGTTTCAGGTTTCAAGGGTTTGTGCCTCAATGCACCCCGCTTTTCCCGACATCCAAACTCCCGAAAGGCTTCTCAGATATCCTCCTAGAACCTTCTCTGGATCTAACGGTCATAAAGATTTTTCCTTTCTTTCCGAACAGATCCTACGGCTCCAACACCCCAAGTGTTGAGCACCTTCCCTCTCCATGGTCAAATACCACACCGAATGCGGTTTTATTCTATTGTTGCTTCTCCTAAGCTTCATACACGACCCAATAACCCATTGGCACTCAGAAACATTCTAAGGTTCAAAATTAGTCCTCCAGACACAATTTCCTCTCGAAAGCTTGGGTCCAAAGACCACTTATCCAGCCCATCTAGGCTCAACGTTGAGACCTTGGGCTCTTATACCATATTGTAACATCCCCGACGCTCCTGAGACCGGGAAACGCTAACTAAACAACCTTAAATTTTACATTTACTGCTCTGATACCATATTGTAACGTCCCCGATCATCACTCCACTTGCCGGGCAACGCTACTACGCGTCAAACATTCTCATACTTACATAGTATGCATTTAAATGGAGTTAAATGGCTTAACGGAGTAAACGTATAATTACTGTTAACATACAAAATTAATCGAATCAACAATAAATATCATCGCAACAGAATACATGATAATATTGCAAGCATCACGGACATGTATCACATATAAATTAAACGCATGCATATACTTATCTTTGAAACTGTAGTAAATGCACAACCACATGCAATATTCCCACAAACCTCCCAGCCTTAGACCTCATTGCTTATCACGCTCAGCAGTGGGTCACCCCTGAGCTGGGACTAAGCTCCACCCCAAGGTAAGGGAATCCTAGACTAGCCCGAGCTTACAGGAAAACTGCACAGAGAAATCAGAAGGATTCTCCCCAGGAGCTTTCTTATGCTCACTACTCACAGACTCTCATTCCCCACATGCCTGTTCTGCCCGAGAGTATACACCTTCAAAAGAAAAGTCCATCGGTGCTTTGTTGGAAATACTAGAATAACTGAGAGGGGGGGGTGAATCAGTTATTTATAAGCTTAAACAATTTTATGCCTTTTAAATACTTATTAAGTTTTCTTCATGTGTCATCAATCAATCATACAACATATGGACAGTAAGAGTAAA